>CM033735.1:35841208-36135421 GCA_019671005.1 Hibiscus mutabilis | reverse complement strand
ACAAGATGAATAGAGAGAGCAAGAGGGAAATTTCGACAAGTCCAAGTAGGGCAAGAGGAGAGAATTTTCGACAAGCATCAAGGGCAAGGAGGATTTCGACAAGCCTCATCCTTCATCTTTTCTTCCTTGTTCGATTGGGTTCATGCTAGGGATTAATTATCTTGTGTTTCTTTAGAACCTAGCCATGAACTAAATTTACTTGGCTATGGTTATTGTGTTTTGTGGTTGTGAGAAACTATTGGTTTTTGTTTAGGTAATAAGAGTTTGCACTTTTCTATTTCAAGGTTTATTCATTCTTGGTTCTTATTATTGCTTGCGAGTGAATTGGGAGAGGATCTCGTGATTTCATCCATTTATCTAATATTGGAGAGTCAGATTCAAGAAATGAATGAATATGATCTTTATTCAATCCAATGATGGTGAAGATTAATCCGGCTTAGGAATAAGTTAAGGATTTCAACGGCTAAGAGGAGCGCAAGATTGATTGTTGTTCACCCTTGATTCACGCAGGGATGTATTATCAAGGCATGCACAAATAGCTAGAGTTTCGACTTAGGGATAAGAAGAAACCATTGAAGAACGCTCTGCCGAACCTTGAAGTTGCTGCCCAAACGCTCAAGTAGTTGCCCAACTAGTCGCCCATGCAACCATCAATTAGTTGCCAAGGCAACCCCGTTGTGCAAGTTGCCACGAGAACTGAGTTGCCCGTACACTCTTTTACCAAAACGATCCAATCGACTATCACACCTCAACTCACGATAACCTGGCCTATCTCTCTCTCATTTGAACTCATCTTTTCTTTTACTTTATTGCTTTCTAGATTAGTCATTAGTTAAACTCCGATAATCCTTTACTTGTGTTTTTACTTTTTACAGTGCAAGAGATTAGATCCTTGAAGTGGCACCAATCCCTGTGGAGACGATATCTTTTATACTATAACTTGCGACGTGTATACTTGCACATTTGCGTAGCACTTATTACGCGCAACAAGTTTTTGGCACCGTTTAGGGATTGGCAATAGCGACTTTGTTTTTACTTTCTTGCACTTTCTTTTATTTTTCTTGTTTAAAATTCAAAGGGCTAACAAACTTTGGTTTTGCATTGGTATATGACCAGTATGCGAGACCGACTTCACCAGAATATCCCTTTGATCCGTAAATCGAACGAACCTTACAAAGACTTAGACGAAGGATAAGAGAAGCAATGGCAAATCAAGACGGCAATAGGAATCAAGATGTTCGAGCAGGAGGATGAGTGATTCTTGCACGAAACAGAACTATTCGAGACTATCTTGAAGAAGATCTTGATGGACTTAACCCAGGAGTTGTCGCACCTGAAATTGAAGCCGACCACTTTGAGTTGAAACTGGTAATGTTTAATATGATCAACACAATAGGTCAATTTGGCGGCTCAGCAACTGAAGACGCACGACAACATCTGAAATCTTTCCTCGAGATTTGCAACTCATTCAAGATACATGGAGTCACCCCTAATGTCCTACGATTAAGATTATTCCCCTATTCACTGAGGGATAGGGCGAAAGCATGGCTGAATAGCATTCCTGCCGGATCCATAGCATCTTGGATTGATCTTTGTCGTGATTTCCTTGCTAGATTTAATCCTACAAATTTGACTGATAAGCTCCGTAACGACATTACTTCTTTTCGGCAGGCAGATGATGAATCCATGTACGAGGCTTGGGAGCGATATAGAGAACTTCTACACAAATGCCCTTTACACGGATTCCCGGTATGGACTCAAGTAACAATGTTTTACAACGCCGTGAATACACCAACAAGGATGATGCTAGATGCCTCGGCAAACGGCATACTCCTAGATAAGTCGTCGGAAGAAGCAATGCAAATTTTAAACAAGCTGGCCAAGAATGATTATCAATTCTCATCTACTAGAAGAGGAGAAGTTAGACGCCAAGCCACAATACATGAACTAGGATCATCGATTCAATTTCGCACAATTGGCGCTTTAACCAAGATGGTCCGAACATGCAAAAACCAAACAACACACATGAAGTCAAGGTAATGGATTCTTTTTGTGAGTTATGTGGTGATAACCATAATTCTTACGAATGTATGCGAGAATCCGAATCTAGCTTCTATGTGGGGAATTACAATCGAGCAACAACATGATGTCAAATACATACAATCCGGCTTGGAAGAAGCACCGAATTTTTCATGGAGTAATCCCAACAATGCTCTAAACCGAACAATCAGAATGCACAAGCATCGGGATTCCAAAGAGAATATGCCACGACAATGATGATGCGCGACAACAACCGACCGACATCTAGTTCTTTGGAAAATTCTCTAAATACTTTTATGATGAAAACTGAATCTTATATGGCTGAGAATAGTAATTTCATAAAAAGAACTGATGCTTTTATTAACAGGACCGAGATGAGATTGCAAAACCAAGAGGTGGCAATCAAATCATTAGAAAATCAAGTCGGACAGTTTGCTCAAAATCTGAACACTAGACCACAAGGAGGTTTACCTAGCGATACTGAAGTCGCAAGAGGAACTGGCCATGAGCAATGTAAGGCAATCACCACCAGAAGTGGCCAACAACTTAGAGAGGTTCAAACCCGCTCGTCAAACAAAACTCTACAAAAAGATCAAGACGAACCTAGCGGCAAAGCCTCAGATGCTGAACCAGGAATTGCTGAGGCAACCGGCAATAAACATGCCTCGGCAACCGATGACGCCTCGGCTTCTTGTGATAAGCATGCCTCGACAACCCCAGATGATAACGCATCGGCAACTCCAGATGTCCCGGCAATGCCGTCAATCAGGTTTCAAACCAATGAAAGGATCGAAGATATCCGACTTCCACCACCATTCCCACAAAGATTGAAGCGACAAAAACAAGAATACCAATTCATGAAGTTTCTAGATATCCTAAAGCAAGTCCACATCAACTTGCCACTGGTGGAAGCAATTGAACAAATGCCAACTATGCCAAGTTCCTTAAAGACATTGTGTCCAAAAGAACAAGGCTAGGAGAGTTTGAAACAGTTGCCGCGACAGAGGGATGCATGGCAATGTTGTACAATCGTATGCCACCTAAGTTGAAGGATCTCGGAAGTTTCACAATACCCTGTTCTATTGGAAATCACTATGTCGGGAAAGCACTATGCGACCTAGGGGCGAGCATAAACTTGATGCCTAAATCGGTTTTCCAAAAACTAGGAATCGGGAAGGCAAGACCTACAAATCATCATGCTGCAAATAGCCGACAGATCCTATGTGCATCCGAGGGGAAAATTGAGGACATATTGGTAAAAGTCGATAAATTTATTTTTCCCCACGACTTTATTGTTTTGGATTGTGAAGCGGATGAGCATGCACCTATCATTCTCGGGAGACCATTCCTAGCGACAGGGAGAACCTTGATCGACGTTGAAAAGGGAGAACTCACAATGAGGGTGAATGACCAGCAGGTCAAACTAAATGTGTTCCAAACACTAAGGCATGCCGATGATCCAGAAGAATGCCAACTACTTCATGCCACGGCAGAGTTTAACTTCGATGAGGAATTTAGTTGCCTCGGCAACTACATTGCCGACCAAGAGGAACATGAGGAGTATGAAGAACCGATCGATGAGGAACAACAAGAAGAGGCAAATTGGCTAGTCAACCGACCAGGTACATACTTTGAACCACTGGACTACTCAGGGAAGGAAGGTAAGCTTGAAAAACCCTCTATCGAAAATCCACCAATTCTTGAGTTGAAACAATTGCCAGAGCAACTGAAATATGTATACTTAGGGACCGATAATACATTACCTGTAATTATTTCTTCTAAGTTACAGCATGAGCAGGAAAAGAAGCTGATCAACATGTTGAAGCTACATAAAAAGGCAATAGGGTGGACAATTGCCGACTTGAAGGGAATTAGCCCGGCGGTGTGCATGCACAAGATCTTGTTGGAAGATGATCACAAACCTTCAATTGAGGCCCAGAGAAGACTGAATCATGCCATGAAAGGGGTTGTAATGAAAGAAATCATCAAGTGGCTTGACGTCGGCATTATATACCCTATCTCCGATAGTACGCGGGGTAAGTCCGGTACAATGTGTGCGAAAAAGGGAGGTATAACAAAGGTAAGCAATGAAAATAATGAACTTATACCAACCAGGACGGTGACCGGTTGGAGGGTTTGTATGGACTATAGAAAGCTAAACAAAGCCACTAGGAAAGATCACTTCCCATTACCCTTTATTGATCAAATGTTTGATCGTCTTGCAGGTAAACCCTTTTATTGTTTTCTTGATGGTTATTCAGGTTACAATCAGATTGCCATAGCACCAGAAGATCAAGAAAAGACAACCTTCACATGCCCATACGGTACTTATGCCTTCCGAAGGATGCCGTTCAGATTGTGTAACGCCCCGGCAACCTTCCAAAGATGCATGATGGTGCTCTTTTCAGACATGGTCGAAGACTTCCTTGAGATCTTCATGGATGATTTTTCGGTTTTTGGTAATGACTTCGACGGCTGTCTCGGCAATTTAGAGAGGGTGTTGGCAAGATGCGAAGAAACGGACTTAGTTCTCAATTGGGATAAATGCCACTTTATGGTAGATGAAGGAATAGTGCTCGGCCACAAGATTTCATCCAAGGGAATTGAAGTAGACAAAGCCAAGGTGGACGTGATCGAGAGATTACCCCCACCAAATTCGGTTAAAGGAATTCAAAGTTTTCTGGACATGCGAGTTTTTTTACAGGAGGTTCATTCATAATTTTTCTAAAATCACTAAACCTTTGTGTAATCTACTTGAACAGGATAAAGTCTTCGATTTTGATGATTCTTGCACTCAAGCATTCAAAACCCTAAAGAAAAAGCTTGCCTCGGCACCCATTGTCGTTCCACCCAGTTTGACGCTACCTTTTGAGCTCATGTGTGATGCAAGTGATTTCGCGGTAGGAGCGAAATAGGCCAACGCACGTAAGACCTTCCATGTGATATACTACGCTAGTAAAACTCTTAATGGTGCTCAAGTAAATTACACAACAACGGAGAAAGAGTTACTAGCTGTAGTTTTCGCATTTGACAAGTTTCGATCCTATTTAATTGGTACAAAGGTAATTGTTCATACGGACCATTCGGCAATCAAATACTTATTTGCTAAAAAGGATGCTAAACCTCGTTTGATTCATTGGATATTACTTTTACAAGAATTTGATATTGAAATTAAGGACAGGAAAGGAACATAAAATCAAGTGGCCGATCACTTATCACGTTTGGAACGCAATAGGGAGGAGGACGCGGATCTAGAGATATGCGATGCATTCCCGGATGAACAAATTTTAATTGCATCGGCAACCCTTGACGCCTCAGCAACCCTAGATGCCTCGACAACCCATGACGCCTCGGCAACCATGGATGCACACGCCGCGGCAATTCTGGGAGCAGACACTACGGCAGCACATGCCTCGGCAATACCCTGGTACGCGGATTTAGTTAACTTCCTTGTTTGTGGTATTTTTCCTTGTGGCATTACTCACCAAGGGAATAAGCGGTTCCGCCATGATGCTAAGCATTACTTTTGGGACGAGCCTCTTTTGTTTAAACAATGTGCAGATCAGGTTATACGCCGATGTGTCCCTGAAGAAGAGCAACAGAATGTACTCCGGCAATGCCATTCTTCACCCTATGGAGGACATTTTGGAGGAACTCGTACCGCGGCCAAAATCTTGCAATTCGATTTGTATTGGCCAACATTGTACAAAGATGCCCAGGACTTTTACAAGCAATGTGATCTTTGCCAGAGGACGGGCAATATCTCTAGACGACATGAGATGCCACTCCAGAACATCATCGAGGTGGAACTATTCGATGTATGGGGGATCGATTTTATGGGACCTTTCCCATCTTCATTCGGCAACCTCTACATCCTACTCGCCGTCGACTATGTGTCTAAATGGGTAGAGGCAGCTGCAGTTCCCAACGACGATTCCAAGATCGTGCAATGATTCCTGCAGAAAAATATATTTACACGGTTTGGGATGCCAAGAGCAATTATCAGTGACGGGGGCAAGCATTTTGACAACAGACTAATTGCCAAGATGTTGCAACGCTTCGGCATATCACACAAGATCGCCACGGCATATCACCCACAAACCAACGGGCAAGCAGAAATTTCCAACCGGGAGTTGAAGGGAATACTCGAGAAAGTAGTAAATCCCTCAAGGAAGGATTGGTCATTAAGACTAGGTGACGCACTTTGGGCATATCACACTGCATTCAAAACACCCTTAGGTATGTCCCCCTTCCGACTTGTCTATGGTAAAACATGTCATCTACCGGTGGAAATCGAGCACAGGGCGTACTGGGCAATCAAGACCGTGAATATGGATTGGGAAAGTGCCGGACAAAAGCGCTTGATGGATCTCAATGAGATAGAAGAATTTCGTGCACTCGCCTATAACAATGCACGAATCTACAAGAAGAAAACAAAGCGATGGCACGACAGGAAACTATTGCCATGACAATTCACGCCAGGGCAACTAGTTCTCCTATTCAATTCTCGGCTAAAACTTTTCCCGGGAAAGCTGAAATCAAGATGGTCGGGACCATTTGAAGTCGTCAAACCATTCTCCCATGGTGTTGTGATAATCAAGTCCATCTCTGACAACCATGAATTCAAAGTTAATGGACAAAGATTGAAGCACTACAATGGTGCCCATGTGGAACGTAACAAGGAAGTGGTCAACTTAGGAGATGCATGAGCATGCTCTCCTTTCAGTATTTTCTTTTTCTTTTTCTTTTTCTTTTTCTTTTCATTTTTATTTTTAGGAGATATTTTCTTTTTCTTCATTATCTTTAGTTTTCAGGTTTTCTTTGTTTTCTTTTTCACAACAAGACTCACAACTACTATGCTAAGGAAATTTACTGCCAAGATCCTTGCCCCAGCATCCAATGAAGAAGATGCCGCGGCAACTTACATCGTGCCTGCACAAGCTGATGCCACGGCAACCAACCCTGACGATGCCCCGGCAACCACTGCAAAAGCCAAAGGTAAAGCACCTATGCCCGAATCAACTCCTACAGAATCATTTTCTAATTTTTCAGATTCGGACGAGTCCTCCATTGAACCAATAAAGACCGCACCAATTGAATCCTCCAAACGAAAAGCCATTGACATTGATGAAGAGGATGATGAGGACAACCTCGTACGAGGATCGATTCCACCACCGGCAACAAGAAAACAACCATCGCGTTCAAGCAAGAAAATCAAGACGCCAACTAGAAGGAAACTAATCATCTACGATGACGAACTCTCGGAGTAAGTCCTCGTATGCATTTTTATTTTTCGTTATTTTTATACATGCATTGAGGACAATGCCTCACTCGAGTTTAGGGGGATTGTTATTAGTAATTACCATGTTTAGTTACACTTAAGTATTACATTTAGGATACATAAATTGCTTGCCATGCCTTTAAATTGGAACAAGAATTGCTTAGATTTGATGAATATTCGATGATGACTTTGCCAATGCACTTAATTGATAGAATTTTTATTCTAGGATAACCATGGAAAAACTTAGAATTTTACTATGATGCTAAATTTGATGAAACACTGTTGTGGTTTGATTGATTTAAGGAGTTCTAGTAAACTTAGGTTGATAATTAACTAATTGGGGATTAGAATAAAAATTGGATGAAGGCTAGAGGTGCCCGAAATTGGCTCTAGCATATGCTAAAAAATTGATCACTAGAGGTGCCCAAAACTGCTCTAGGAGGCGTTAAAATTTTTTAACTAGAGGTGCCCAAACCGCTCTAGTCGATTAAATTAACTTAAGAAAACTAAAAATAAAACACTAGAGGTGCCCAAATTGGCTCTAGTTAAAACATGTTAAAAAGAACCCAATAAAGTAATTTGAAAACCTATTGTTTGCATAGAATCCGAAAAATCAACTTGCACACAACTCCGCACACACTCACAAGCATTATAGTTTGATTCCGAGTAACTCCTCGGTTTTACAAAAATAAAAAGCCAATCATACTTTGTGCCCCTGGTTGAGAATTGAAATCAAGTTCAAAGCTAAGTTTGTGAAAATTTGAAGTCTTGGCGGTAATTATGAGTTTGCATTGCTTGAGGATAAGCAATAGTTCGAGTTTGGGGTGTGATAAGTGTTCAAAAGTACTATTTTTCTTACCCTTTTACTCATATTATTGTTAGACTTAGGCTCATATTAGTTGCATAGTTAGCCATTCATGCATTAATCCATGTTTCCTTCAATCGTTGAGCTTGATTACATAACTTGGTGATTTTTGTGGAAATAGATGCTGCTTTGGTGTGTTTTTGTGTGTGTATGTGCAGGATCACTTGCCAAAGCAATGCCGAGCTAGTGCCAGGGCAATGCATGAAGGAGACGCCGAGCCAGTTGCCATGGCATTTGTCGACAAAGACAAAAAGCAATATGGATGTCGAAATTCATGACTTTACAAGCCCAAGATGACATGGAGCAAGGTCCAAGCCCAAAGGAATTTGATTGCCATGCAGAGATTAAAGAAGAATTAAATTCCAAGAAGATAGGAGAAGTTCTAATTGGAATAAAAGTATAATAAAGAATTATATTCTTTAAAGATAATTTAATTCCAACTCAAACTCCTCCTCAAAGAAGGACTTTGGCCTAGCCCTATAAATATCAAGGAATTTCGACAAGATGAATAGAGAGAGCAAGAGGGAAATTTCGACAAGTCCAAGTAGGGCAAGATGAGAGAATTTTCGACAAGCATCAAGGGCAAGGAGGATTTCGACAAGCCTCCTCCTTCATCTTTTCTTCCTTGTTCGATTGGGTTCATGCTAGGGATTAATTATCTTGTGTTTCTTTGGAACCTAGCCATGAACTAAATTTACTTGGCTATGGTTATTGTGTTTTGTGGTTGTGAGAAACTATTGGTTTTTGTTTAGGTAATAAGAGTTTGCACTTTTCTATTTCAAGGTTTATTCATTCTTGGTTCTTATTATTGCTTGCGAGTGAATTGGGAGAGGATCTCGTGATTTCATCCATTTATCTAATATCGGAGAGTTAGATTCAAGAAACGAATGAATATGATCTTTATTCAATCCAATGATGGTGAAGATTAATCCGGATTAGGAATAAGTTAAGGATTTCAACGGCTAAGAGGAGCGCAAGATTGGTTGTTGTTCACCATTGATTCACGCAGGGATGTATTATCAAGGCATGCACAAGTAGCTAGAGTTTCGACTTAGGGATAAGAAGAAACCATTGAAGAACACTCTGCCGAACCTTGAAGTTGCTGCCCAAACGCCCAAGTAGTTGCCCAACTAGTCGCCCAGGCAACCATCAATTAGTTGCCAAGGCAACCCCGTTGTGCAAGTTGCCACGGCAACTGAGTTGCACGTACACTCTTTTACCAAAACGATCCAATCGGCTATCACACCTCAACTCACGATAACCTGGCCTATCTCTCTCTCATTTGAACTCATCTTTTCTTTTACTTTATTGCTTTCTAGATTAGTCATTAGTTAAACTCCGATAATCCTTTACTTGTGTTTTTACTTTTTACAGTGCAAGAGATTAGATCCTTGAAGTGGCACCAATCCCTGTGGAGACGATATCTTTTATACTATAACTTGCGACGTGTATACTTGCACATTTGCGTAGCACTTATTACGCGCAACACCTGACGAAAAGAAGTAATGTCATTACACAATTTATCAATCATATTTGTAAAACTAAATCTAGAAAGGAAACTCCGACACAAATCGGTCCAAGATTCTAAATATTCGGATGGGATACTATTCAACCATATTTTCGCCTTATCCCTAAGTGAATATGGGAATAATTTCAGCCTTAGGACGTCCTCGAGGACTCTTTGTTGCTATAATGAATTGTAGATTTCTAATAATGATTTGAGATGTTGTCTGGCATCCTCGATCATTGATCCGCCAAACTGACCAACTATATTGATCATATTGAACATCAAAGGTTTCAATTCAAAGTGGGTGGCTTGAATCTTAGGTGCGACGACTCTTGGAGTGAGACCTTCAAGATCTTGCTCTAAGTAGTCTCGGATGGGTCTATTCCGTGCATTAACCAGTTGATTTGGTAAGGCCACCACGATTTCTACTGCGGAATTCTAATTACCGTTGGCATTTAGATTGCCAACTGGATCATTAGGTGGATCTGCCATCTCTTATGTCAACTCTCTTCTTCATCTACGAAAAACACATCCGATTTCTAGTTCGAATGGATAATTTGGTGTTGTCATCTCGCCCTGGTCATATACCAATGTAAAGCCAAAGTTATTAAACAAATGTGCAAGAAAATAAAAATACAGTTGCTATTGCCAATCCCTGGCAACGGCGCCAAAAACTTGTTGTGTGATTTGAGTGCTACTCAATCGGTGCAAGTATACACGTCGCAAGTTATAGTATAATAAAGATATCGTCTCTACAGGGATTGGTGAAACTTTGATTTATAATTCCTTGCACTGCAAAGAAAGATAATTAATAATGGTAGGAGTTTAGAGAAAACAAGTAAATTAAACTAAGCAAAGTAAAAAAGTTGGAAGTAATTGAATGAGAGAGTAGCCCAGGTTATCGTGAGTAGTGGTGCGATAGTTGAATGGATAATCTCAGAAATTGATTTCTTAGGTGACTTGATTGTTGTGGAAACTAAAACCGGCTGAATTGTCGTGGCAAGTGATTATGCTGCGACAATGGTTCAATTGTCGTGGCAACTAGGTTCTTTCCTTCAAGTTTCAACGGAGTGTTCTTTAATAGCTTCTAGTTAACCCTAACTGAAACATTGGTTTATTGTGCATGTCATGGTGATACATCCATACATTAACCTTGGGTGAACAACAACCGATCTTACGCTCCTATTAGCCGTTGAAATCTGAATCTTATTCCTAAGATGGATTAACCTCCATTAACGATTTGTTGAATGAAGATCATGATCATTCGTTTCTTGAATCTAACTCCCCCGATGCTAGATAAATGGATGAATTCTCAAGATCCTTTCCCAATTCACTTGAAATAAAAGTAAAAACCAAGAATGAACAAACCTTGAAATTAAATTGCAATAAAAAACCTAAATCATTCAATCGTTTATCACAACTACAAACCTAAGATAACCCAAGCCAAATTAATTTAGTTTATGGCTGGGTTCAAAAGAAATACAAAAGAATAAATCCCAAGCATGAATCGCATAAAAATAAAGAAGAAGAGGAAGATGTGATATGCTCTATCTCTCGCCTAATGCTCTCACCAATTCCCATCCTTGGTTGCGATTTTATCTTCTCTATTTAAACGGGATGATTCGATCGGTTGTGTGTTGTTAGGAGTAGTTGGTTCTTGTTGGAATTCTTTGGAGATAGGGCTCTTATCCAATCAAACTCTTGAATTCTGCAGATTGTGTTGTTGATAGGATAAAGCTTGATTTAATTTGGATTAAAGACAATAAATCTCTTACATCTTTATCTCCAAAGACTTCCCACAAGGTTAAGTCTTTATCTCCATCAATTTCTGCTTGAAAATCCAGATCTTGGGGAGTTATCCCTTGCTATTCAATCTTATCCCGAAATTGGGGCAAAATCATCCAGGTATGTTACAACAATCTGGCTCGGCAAGGCCTTCGAAAATGTCCCTTACTTGTCACGGCAACTCATTAAGAATTGGCTCCTACTTGTCACAGCAAGACTCACTTGCCATGACAATCTTAACCTGCACAAAATAGAACACACCATCAGCGTCTTTTCGACTAAAAACAACCAAAATGCAATACCAAGCTTGATAACGAAGGAAACTAGGAAATTATGCATGAATGCTTAATAATGCAACTAAAATGTGCCTAAGTCTAACAATAATATGAGTAAAAAAGGCAAGAAAAATAGTACTTTTACACACTCAACAGTAGGGCGAGTTTCGATTGGGTTAACGGCCATCCACTCTACATAACTTAACGTTGTTCATTGAAAAATATGACCGTTGGTCAACTGATACAAAATAGAACTCGTCGTTGAGACATTGCGAGTTTCTTTTTCTACTCGTTGCCTAACGATTAATTTTTTCAAGTTAGGGTTTTATGTTGTTTAGCATAAATAAGAAGTTTGGTTTGATTGCTGAGCACCTAAATATTCTTCAACATCTTTAGTTCGAGCAAAGAAAGTGATATTGTTGTTAAGCCGTGTAAATTTCATAGAGCCTCGGAATCAAGCACGTAAAATAATTCGGAAGATTCAAGGTAACAGTTTTTTAGTTTTTATTGTGGTGTTTCTGAGTTTTTTTTATAAAAATATTTGTTATTCGATTGTGTTGTTATGGTTTAACGTCTTTTTCGGAAATTATTAGAACAAAATTGACATTGTTAAGACGAGAAGGAGAGCACATCACGAACAACATGGTTTTATTAGTAATAATTGATTAATTATTTTTTTAAAATTTTAATTTGTAGTTAAAAGGTATATTAGTAATTTAATTTAAATCTTGTGTTTCTAGAGGGAGAAGAATAAATTTTGACCCCGGTTGCTATGAAACAAGGCACCATGCACAAAAATTTGTGGATTTCTAGAGACAGCCTGATTTAATTACACGGTGAAGATTCGTGATTTTGACATCGTGTCGCAGGTGATTAATGCGTTGATGGAGTGTTGGAGATCGAAGACGCACATCTTCCACGTGCTGTGTAGGGACTGCACAATCGCCCTTCAAGATGTTGCTATGCATCTCGGCGTCCCAATTTCAGGATTTCCAGTCATTGCGTGCAACAACTATACTTTAGAATCTCTTTGTGTGCAACATTTGGGGAAGACACCAGAGGGGCGGGAAATAGATGGCAAACAAGTGAGGATGACGTGGCTCAAGAATGAGTTTCAAGTGAATCAAAATTCCACGGTTCCATAAATTGCAAATGTTTCTCTGGCATATATATTGCACCTTCTCGGTGGGATGCTAATGCCAGACAAATCGACTTTCCACGTGCACACGCAGTACCTCCCATTCTTGAATATTGCGCACAAAGTAAGAAGATTTAGTTAGGGATCTACAATATTAGCTTTCCTCTGCTGAGAGTTGTGCAAGGTAGTGACCTAGACATTCATCAACCAGAGATTCGTGCATGTCGGCATTGGTGGGTGTTTGGTGCTGCTTCAGTCATGGGCCTGGTACGGGCTTCCATTTATGGCTCCAATTTCTAATCCTCTACCTGAATTCTCACTCGCTATAAGGTAATAATTTTTATTCCCATAATTATTTTTAATACTTTTAATGGAAACCATGATGTATGTATGTATTTGTATTATGCATATGGAGACAAAACAACAAAAATGATGTGTACCATACAAAATTAATCCTCGAAGTGAGAGCAAAAAATGACCTCTACTACCAATATCAGGTAATGCAAATTTGTAATTTGTATCTAATATTTGGTTTTCGTTGGTAGTTGCAAAATTATGTTAATTTATATGCGAATGATTTTCTTTAATGGAAGAACTGTTACAGTTCATACGGATGCCATATTTGGTTATTGACTGTCAAATGGTGATTTCGGACATTGCGTACAATGATGCCAACAATTGGTTTTTCGTAATGTCGTTGTTATATTTCACCATTATTGAGATGTTTTACGGCAATTGCACCCTTAGGCAGTTCGGATTTCACTAGCCGGTGTTAGTTGATCTACTCATCTTGGATAAATTGGAAGACTTGGACGAATGTGGTAAGAGTGAAAATGACTGGCCAACCAAACATTCGACGTACATAGGAAAGTGGATTGGAAGGTCAAACACGTTGCCTCATGTCCAATCCATTCGAGCGGATGAATTTGATTTCTTTAATTCTGTCAGTGGTCTACCACGAACAAAAAATTGTACTTAATGACCCAAGCCGAATAAGATGCTATACTTGTTATCTAACAAGCCCAGGAAGCGTCGGTTGAGTCAGCGTCTAGGGTGGGGTCATTAGGAGGCAGATCCAAGAACATGAGGGGTAGAGATAGTGGTAGAAGTGGCACAAGACAAACTGAACCTGAACCGAAACCTGAACCAAAACCAACATTGTAAACATTTAATGTCGTTAGTTTTCTACCTTCATATGGGTCCCCTAGTTGGGATCAAGTTGTTTCCATGACACAAGGGTCATAGAGTTTGCATATTCTATACGTAGCAGGCATGTGGATAGGTATGCCTGGTAATTGAGCAAGTCAAGAACAAGGATCTGCATCACAGGTGCAAGGTTTTACATGTAATTTTTTTAAAGGTGTTTATGTGCCTGAGTTTGTGGTCCCGCAATCTCAATATCATGATATGCAGCATCAAGATGTGGATTACACGAAAACATTATTGTCGACGACGTCCATATCATGTCATATATTTTCTGGTGTTGTTGGTCCGAGTATGTTCAGTCAACCGCGTCGTATAACTTCAGATCATGAAGATAAGAAAAACGAGGAGGAGAGTGGGGATGTTAATGATAATTATAATAATAATGACAATGACGATGAACAAACCCTGATTCAGCTGAGAATTCAACAAGGGTCGCGTTTCTATGACCAGACGCACTCGGGATACCAGCAAACCCTAAGGCCGAAGAGAGGAAGAGGACCAAGAAGAGGAAGAAAGATTTGTTGTTTTGTTCTTAATAAATTAATTTTGCAGCACTAGTTTTTTGTTGAATTAATTGTGGAAAAATTTAATGGATAATTTTTGGATATTGAATTCTTAATGTTGTAAGAAGAACTTAAAATTGGAACTAATTTATTTTACAATTTTTTGACGACGTTCGTGCCCAACATATATTTATCTTTTCATTTAAAATAAATTGACCAAGCAAATTTTAAGTAATTTAAAATATTAGTTTCCTAAAAGTAATAAGTTAACCAATTTATTTTGAAATAAATTTATTACATTTATCGTTTACAAGGGTTATAAATAAATGTAATACATTCGTGCAAAAACTCTACCGTACACTTACAACGAGTTCTATCAAACTCGTATAATTTTGTTAGGAGAATTTTGCATATGTAATTCGTTCTGCACAGTTTTTCGACTGTTCATCACTTGCTAGAGTGTTGTAAGGCAACGCACAATTAAGCATGACAGTATGGTTTCTTTCAGCCCCATTTATAAGAGAATGGGGGCGGTAGTGCACGCACGAGAGCATCAATATAGTGCTTCATCCCGATATGAAAACTATGTCGAGACTCACATTGAAATCTGTACGCTAAGACTTACTCAACATACCTAATGTTGTAATAAGAGCTTCATTGGTGGAACTCATGATATTGTTAGTTCAAAAGTTTTTCCGTTGGAGTTCAATAAACAAGCTACAAACGAAACACCGATTTCAGCTAGTGATGAGACCATCAAACTCGTGAGGCCGCATGCCATACATTTACGATGCCATGACCGTCATATGAAGCCCTTTGATGCATAAGGCACTTTAATGTTCATGCTTTTAATGCATGAGCTATGAGGATGACTTTGAAATATAAATAATTTTGTAAGAAGAACTTCAAAATTTTGAAAGATACACTTATGACTTTTTCGTAAAAAATAAGTATATAGATCATCACATTGGAAGAAAATTCACATATAAAATAACGGATCGTTTGGTGTGGTACAAAACAGGAGATTTATTTTTTAGAGAAAAAAACTTGTATACTTTGTCATGAGTATTTATAAGAGATGCATAGATTCGTTTGAAAGCTGTATAAATTTGTCTGCAGAAGAAATGATAGATGCAACTCGCCTTACACTCACGATGAGTTCCATCAAACTCGCCTTAAATGTACGACGAGTTGCACCTATCATTTCTTACCTTCCAAACGAGTACATGATAGGCTTTTCAAGGAAATATTAAGAGCATTTTTTGAATACGCGAAAGAACGACGGCCACGCCATCCAATAGATAAACACATGTACGTTAAGGTGGCAAAAATGTGGCAAAAAATATCCTAAAACGACTAAAAAGTTGCCTAAAGACCCCTATGAAAGTTATCATGGTAGTCTTTTCAAGGCAAGATTTAGAGCTTCGATAGGCATGTTTTAGGTGAATTTACGAGGTGTTTGGAGATAATATTTTGCATTTTTGAACTTTCACGTCATAGTACTAAAACATCTCTTGAAAATGGTGTAAATATTGGCGAGTATAAGGCATCCTAAAGGGTGTAAAAATTGCGTTAAAAATGTTATTTAGCCATGTTTTTTTTTTCAAGAAGAACAACCAAACATAGGTCGATAGGCATGTTTAAATGGATTTTGTGGTATGTTGGGAGATATTTTCTTTTGTTGTTTAACTTTCACGTCTTATTACTAAAACATATGTTTACAATAGTGCTAAAATTGACGTGTATAAGGAAACCTAAAGGATGTAAAAATTGCGTTAAATATATGTCAGTCGATAAGCCAGACCCAGAAGAACACTCCAAAGATGACATTTAAATCATTGTAGGAAATAACATTTTCAATTTGCTAATATTAAAAAAATATGTAATTAAAAAAATGTACGAATCATCCAATTACATTAGAAGAACTAGCATGTATGAGTTATGTCGTTTCTACCACACGTTGTTCAGCCTCTTCATTCGTGATACACATGTCCTCCAATTACATTTGTGGTTCTTTTGGACACATTTTGCAATATAGTTATCCGTATTCGTTTTCTTCACTATCGACACAACTGAGAAGAGTATGTTGTAGTTCTTAATTGCATCCTCCACGATTTTCTTTGTCGTGAATATCATTCCAACTTGTAGTTCACCATCACTATCGACAACAACATCACATGACTGTCTCCCCATAGATGAGAAATCATCTACGTTTCCAGCCATTATAGAGCGAATTAGTACAAAATTGACTCAGACAACTATAGAGCGAATTACTATAAGACTTAAGGTGTGAGTTTTTGAAGATGTGGAGGGGGCCTATTTATATGGGTGTAAATAAATCGAGCTTGAACGAACAAGACTATGTTAATGTGGGTTTGTTTATTTTTGAAGTTGTTCATGTTTGGTTCGTGTTCGTTTAAATTTCTAAAATTATGTTCGTGTTTGTTTATTTATTTTTGAAAGTATTCATGTTCATTTATTTAATGTTTACGAACGTGTTCATCTAAGTGTTCGTTTAAGTGTTCCTGAACGTGTTCGTAAACGAGCTTATAAATGAGTCTATAAACACGTAAATTATACTCCTAAACATACTTATAAAAAAGCTTATAAAAGAACATAAACGAACGAAATACAATCATAACAAAATAACAAACATAATTACAAAATATGTGGATCGAATAGGGGGTATTTTTCCAAATGATTTTTAGTTGGGGCTGATTTTCCAAATAATTTCCCAAAACGGAATATTCATCCAAACTAGCAAGTATTTATCTATCTTATTTTGCAATAAAGTTAATTATTTAACTATGTCAAAAAGTAAAGCCATAACTCATTTATCACCGTTCTCCATTATTTTTCTGTCTGCACTATCAAATCTCTAAAGCAATTGTACATTCTCCGCACGGCAGGACTCCAGGAACATCGTCGATGCTGCCACCATGTACTATTCATTTACCCACCTGAGCCTTATATGCAGGACAACAATATTCCAAGGCACCAGTCAATCTGCATGGCATACAGTAATCTTGGAGCCTTACACCATTCTCAAAGACAAGGCAACACTAACATCGTTGGTGTCCAACAATGTCGTTGACGCTTTTGGCAAAGATGTCTGAGGAAAAAAAGGCCCAAACAATGTAGTTGTACGCCTGAGTTTGTAGAATACTTCATGTTGTAAGGAAAACTTCATAAATATAAAAAAGATCGACACATGTGGAAGAAAATCGACATGTGATATATGGTATGTAAAAGAAGATTTAACATTTGTAAACCATTTTTGCATACTCGAACATTAGTTGTCACTATTATTTATAGGGAAATATGTTCTTTACTTGTTTCTTTGAAAATAAAGCATGCATTTATTCGTCTGAAACCTGCATGTGTGGTACCTGCAAAAAAATGGAAATGATAGGTGGAACTCGCCCTCAACGCAAGGTGAGTTCAATAAAACTCATCATGCATTAACGACGAGTTGCACCCATCATTTCCATTTTTTCAAGTACAACACACATGCAGGTTTCAGATGAATAAATGCATGCTTTATTTTCAAACAAGCAAAGTGGTTTTGAATGCAAGAATGAATGATGGACACGTCATACCATAGATATAAATTTGTGTTCTTGTATTACAAAACTTCATACATTTCTTATATTACAAAACAGTTACAAATAAATGATATATACTTCTAACAATGCAATTTCACGGATCAATAATGTTGTAAGAAGAACTTCCATTACTATTGGGGCTGACAATATGAATTCTGGCAGCCCCATTACGAGCAACGCGCCACTTCCTTATCTACATCAATTAGGGATCTACAATAAAGTTCATCTCCGTCCTCTTTATTATACCAGCAGAGAAGCCTCAAACGATGCATATGCAGCTATTTGACCCTTTGTCACTTGAGAGAGTGATGTAAATCGGCGTACAATTTGGGCAAACAATATGACTTCTGGCTGGCCCATAATGAGTAATGCACGCCATCCTCCTCTGCCTCAAAATATAGAAAGATTCAGTTGGCTCCGACCCTTTTCACTTGACCGACAGAGAATATCGATCTTGTGATTTATGTGCTACACAGAGTAAGCCAACATGACATATGCAGCAGTGGAGGCCTAGTTGTACTCATGGCTGCGAACACGCTATCCATGTAATACACTTTAAGCCTTAACAGCTGCATCTGCTCCGTGCGAACATAATTTTGAAAAGAGAACTTCGTGCATCAAACTAAGCTTCACTAACACATGAGACTACCACTGTTTTGATTGAATGTATTATGATACAATACAATTTTGAATTTTTTACGTCTATTTTATGCAATCGAACATCATGTTTGTAAGCTATTTATAGTAGAGATTTTGACTCGAAACTCACTTTGCATGTAAACCGAGTTACAAACGTTGTGTACCTAAACCCTCAATCAAAAAGTCTGAACATCATGTTTGCATGTTTTTGCATGCAAAATATTCGTTAAAATATCTATAAACACCAAGTTTTAACCTTCACTCTATTTCACCCTAAACCCACCATGTTAATATTTATTTGGAGCAACGTCATTTCGAGGAGATAAGGTTGTTATTCCCTTCAATTCCAAAAAAAAACCAAGAATATTGTACGCATCATGGGTTCGAACAAGTTACACAAAGTTCTCCTTACACCATGACGTATCGCTATTCCTTTTTTTCTCGAAGGTATTGTGAAACTTAATGTTGTGAGGAGAACTTTGTGTAATGAGTTCAAATCCATGGTCTTGATTCATTTGGAATTTATAGGTTTACCAAGCATGACATAGCGGTGCATTTACGAAAACGGGCGACCAAAATAGTCCAACATCAAATCACGACGACATTGAAATAATTGTAATGACTACATTATGTTTAATATTTCTAAATTTTACTGTTTTTTCATTTGGAGTTTATGTTTTTCATTTGGTTGTATTTACTATTTTAAGCATTCAGTGCTAATTCTTGTGCAATAAAATTAAATATGATCTATTTTGAAACTCGCCTCTAATACTTGGAGAGTTTCGCGTGATTTTCCTTTACTATAAAATCCACACTCCAATTGTGTCTATTTTACCAATACATTCAACACTTTGCTCCCCTCATGGCTAAGTTTTTCGCAACATTTTATTTTATTGGAACCTATTCCGACTCAACAATATGTCATTCCACGATTTGTTGCAGTTGATATCAATCGAGGTTAGTAAACGTACAGACAAGCAAATTTCTTACTTGGAATGTAAAATCCCAACACCGACGGCAGGAACTGCACTACATTATGAGGCTTACCAATGAAAGCGACGTACGCAAAATGTATGACCAACTCAATTCTGTATGAGCTAAATACATGCACTTAAATGTTAAATTCCATGAGGTCGATGCTGGCAAAGGTAGTTCGTCTGCACCTAGACAGTCTGGTCTATCCGCACTTGCATCGACCACTGAACAAGCTCCAACTTCACCAGATGTTGATGCAGCTGCTGATACGTTGCAGTTTTTTATATACAGGCACAGACAAGAGAAACAATAGCTGATCGTGGAACTTAACTTAATTTTAGACGTCTCAACTGACGACGATGATACCAAGCCAGAATCTGATTAACCTTCCACTCCTAAAATCATTGTAGTTTCATGTTTTATGCGTTGGTTTTTTTAATGATGTTCTAAGTATGTGCAACGCTGTAGTCTACCATCATTTATTTATGTGAAACGTTTTTCGGTACAAATCATCCTCAATTATCTTTTTCACCTCATTACGGTAGAGAGATAAAATTTATCTAATTATTCTAACAACTTTGACTACCGTTAACATACATATAAATAATTTACTAACCCAAATCGAACAAAATTTCAAACCGTCCATCTTTACGTTAAATATTTAAAAAACTTTACAAAATTTTACTCATATTCCCCCGCACGGCGTTATGCTGTACAGAGTGGACGACCGTTAATCCAGTCGAAACTTGCCCTACCTATACGTCGAATTCGGTTTAGAATTAAGTTAATCACCTAATTAAAATTTAAACAGAATTATAATTTCAAAAAAATAAAACTTGTTAGAGTAATATGACGAGTTTAAATAAAAAAAATATTTCTAAAACTGACTATAGTGCTGCGACAAATTCACTGTAAAATACTACTCCGGATTCACCATCTTTTTTATCAAAATAGGATCTAAAAATCTTATATATGTCCTTATCTCGAAGAGATATATAGAATAAATTGTCAGTCTTTTTATTTCATATACTGTAATTGTCAGTCGTTCTCATTGAAAATGAATTAATTTGATGGGACAAAAGTTTGCAGTTTGGATAGGCCCTGCATGCTCAGATTCAGTCCTATCACTGCCAAAATTAATACTATAATTTGTAACCACCTAACCTTCCCTAGGTTTATAGGTACTATTATACGTACTAGGAGAATATATAAAATTTCATACCATATGAAAAAAAATGAATAATCAAATATCTTAAAAGTTTATTCTACTTAATTCATACAATTAAAGACTTCATAGAATACAATCTATAACTATATAGTATCAAAGTTATCTCATTGAGATGGTTTAATTCAATGTTGACAATGGTTAAGTTTTAGACAAATAAGTAATGTCATCAAAAGTTGTTGGAGGGGTATTTATGGTGTTTTCAAAAGATGATAACGATTTTTTTTATATATTTTAGTGTGATTACATGGTAGTATAAATTCTTTAATTTTCAATTTTGAAAATGCACATACGCTGTATAGATTACGCTGCTCGAACATAGGTTACCTATATAGTCCAACACGGGCGACCAAAATAGTTCAACATCAAATCGCGACGACATTGAAATAATTGTAATGACTACATTATGTTTAATATTTCTAATTTTTACTGTTTTTTCATTGGAAGTTTATGTTTTTCATTTGGTTGTATTTACTATTTTAAGCATTCGGTGCTAATTCTTCTGCAATAAAATTAAATATGATCTATTTTGAAACTCGCCTCTAATACTTGGAGAGTTTCGCGTGATTTTCCTTTACTATAAAATCTACGCTCCAATTGTGTCTATTTTACCAATACATTCAACACTTTGCTCCCCCCATGGCTAAGTTTTTCGCAACATTTTATTTTATTGGAACCTATTTCGAGTCAATAATATGCCTTTCCACGATTTGTTGCAGTTGATATCAATCGAGGTTTGTAAACGTACAGACAAACAAATTTCTTACTTGAAATGTAAAATCCCAACGCCGACTGCAGGAACTGCACTACAGTATAAGGCTTACCAATGAAAGTGATGTACGCAAAATGTATGACCAACTCAATTATGTATGAGCTAAATACATGCACTTAAATGTTAAATTCCATGAGGTTGATGCAGGCAAAGGTAGTTCGTCTGCACCTAGAGAGGCTGGTCCGTCTGCACTTGCATCGACCACTGAACAAGCTTCAACTTCACCAGATGTTGATGCAGCTGTTGATGCGTTGCAACATTTTATATACAGACACAAACAAGAGAAACAACAGCTGATCGTAGAACTTAACTTAACTTTAGACGTCTCAACTGACTACGATGATACCAAACCATAATCAGATTAACCTTTCACTCCTAAAATCATTGTAGTTTCATGTTTTATGCATTGGTTTTTCGTCTGAGGTTCTAAGAATGTGCAACACTGTAGTCTACCATCATTTATTTATGTGAAACGTTTTTCAGTACAAATCATCCTCAATTATCTTTTTCACCTCGTTATGGTAAGGAGATAAAATTTAACTAATTATTCTAACAACTTTGACTACCATTAACATACATATAAATAATTTACTGACCCAAATCGAACAAAATTTCAAACCGTCCATCTTTACGTTAAATATTAAAAAAACTTTACAAAATTTTACTCATATTCCCCCGCACGACGTAATGCTGTACAGAGTGGACGACCGTTAATCCAGTCGAAACTTGCCCTACCTATACGTCGAGTTCGGTTTAGAATTAGATTAATCATCTGATTAAGATTTAAAAAGAATTATAATTTCAAAAAAAATAAAACTCGTTGGAGATGATACGGCGAATTTAAATAAAAATATATATTTCTAAAACTAACTGTAATGCTACGACGAATTCACTGTAAAGGTACTACTCCGAATTTATCATCTTGTTTTGATTAAAATAGGATCTAAAAATCTTATATATGTCATTATCTCGAAGAGATATATAGAATAAATTGTCAAGTCTTTTTATTTCATATACTGTAATTGTCAGTCGTTTTCATTGAAAATGAATTAATTTGATGGGATAAAAGTTTGCAGTTTGGATAGGCCCTGCATGCTCCCATTCAGTCCTGTCACTGCCAAAATTAATACTATAAATTGTAACCACCTAACCTTCCCTAGGTTTATAGGTACTATTATACGTACTAGGAGAATATATAAAATTTCATACCCTATGAAAAAAAAATGAATAATCAAATATCTTAAAAGTTTATTCTACTTAATTCATACAATTAAAGACTTCATAGAATACAATCTATAACTATATAGTATAAAAGTTATCTCATTGAGATGGTTTAATTCAATGTTGACAATGGTTAAGTTTTAGACAAATAACTAATGTCATCAAAAGTTGTTGGAGGGGTATTTATGGTGTTTTCAAAAGATGATAAAGAATTTTTTTATATATTTTATTGTGATTACATGGTAGTATAAGTTCTTTAATTTTTTATTTTGAAAATACACATACACTGTATAGACTACGCTGCTCGAACATAAGTTACCTAGGAGGAAACACATTACCGTTGGGACATAATGCGTTAAAAATAAAGAAAAACAATAAATATATTGTGAATGCAATATTGTATTTATCTAAATAGGTTAAACTATACCAAATATCACTAAATTTTAAGTTTAATATCCATTATATTACTAAACTTCAACTTAATACCTGGCATGAACTTACATTTAAAGAATTAGGTTAGATTAGATTGAATTGTTAATATGGTCACTTATTTTAGGTGCTTGGATTTGAGGACGCGCACCCTTACTTGCAGAAATATACAGGAACAGCTTCTTTTAGATGGAATAAACAAGTCCAAGGCAAGCTTAATTGCTCGAGTACTTTCAGCAGCATCAGGCTGCAGGCAAGGCAGAACCAAGTGGACCCGAGAACATAGCCACAACGGCTCCATTTTCGTCCCTAAGAACCCCTCCACAGCCAGCTAAGCCCGCCGGACAACCTCTAGCGGCCCCATCCGCATTGAATTTGAGATAACCTGCTGCTGGTGCTGGTGGTTCCCAAAACACATTTGCAACTGTTAACCGGGAAGAAAACACATTCCTAAGGACAATTCCACCAATAAGTTTCAATCATCGTGCTATCATCATTGATCTCGAACGGACCTTCATTAAGAAGAATAATTCATCAATTGACCAAGCTCAATTATCGAAAACAACAGAATTTTGCATCAGCCAAGTGGACCACAATGCTGCTGCACAAGAAACCTACTATGACCTCTTAAGTTGGCCATTGAATTTTGCATCATGAGCTTGCAAAATGAAACCCTTATACGATACTCGAAACCCTTCACAATTTAATCAACTTCTCAATCAATTTCGTTCATGATAGTCGTGACAATCTGATATTTTTCTTTTGTCAAAGTCCTAGATAGCTGAGTATCTTCATCGAATAAAAATTAACTTGCCCCAACGTCTTTCGAGACCGTATCGGCACACCATGTGTGGAGGGGAATTCCATGATCCGAAACCATTGATATAAGGAATTATTTTCTTCTGACGTGAACTTCAAATTATGTCCGTTTTAATCAAAATTGTTAGAGCATAATTTTTTGTACAGATTTAATATGAGGAAGCTCAACAACCTGAAACATACATTTCTGCTAATCCCACACGACCAGAGACTTGTCATAATTTTGTGGGGTTGAAATTCGTGGGTTTTTTTAAGTGAATTTGAAGTTGGAGTGGTTGGAGAATCGGAGGTTTCTTCGGAGAAGTGGTCGGAGTTGTTGGTGTGGCTTTGGGAGATGCAGGTCTGAAGAAGTAGAAAGTGAGTTAGAAGAGGGATTAAATTCATAGAATATTTAGATCTTGAGGGTTATTTTTTATAATTGGGATCAAATTAAAATAATTGTTAAAGTTTAGGGTTGAATTTGTTAGATTTAAAGGCATTTTTATCCTTTTAAAGTATATTTTTTTCTATTGAAATACTTCTTAAAGTACTTTTTAAAACGTTCTATCCCGTTAACTTTAAAATATTACTTTAATTGCTCTATTTTTATAACATTCATAAAAAAATCCATCCAATGAGATGTGGACCTTAATAAAAAAGGTAAATGACATGTTAAGTCTTTTAAATTTTATTTTTATTTTGTTCGATCCCTAATTTTTTTATTTAATTTGCAATTGACCTTTATTAACTTTTAATTTTAGAATTTAGTCCAATATTATTTTATAACATAAAAATAATGTAAACTTAATAATTATCCATAACATAAAATAATTTAAAATTATAATTTTATAATTTCTTTTTCCATCTGTCATGTTTCTTTCCTCTCATTGCATCCTTTGTCACTTTTTGGAGCACATAAATTGCACTTCTTTTTCACTAAATATATGTAGATGGTATCTATAACTACTTTTTTTCACTAAATGTCGAAAATTATTAAACTCATATAAATATTTGAAAATTGTACATTTTTACTAATATTGGTGAATATATAAATTATGGCATTAACTATACTCCCAAATTTTGTAGATACAACAGATGTTGACATCTCAGATTTATGGTGAGAGGAGAAGGGAACTTACTCGCAGGGAAATAGGACATTGGACGGGGACAGTAGATAGAGGCATGGGGTAATAATATTTAATGAAATTTAATTTGGTCGGGCCAATGTGGATCGTGAGAGAAGAAAACAGAGTTACATATGTTGAAATTTAAGTAATAGTGTCAAGATTGAATCGGCGGTTGAATTCTCTAGACGAACGCTTTCAAGTTTAATTTACCAGCACATTTAATCAATTGACCAAGCTGTTTATTTTTGTCTTTTTATATTTTTTTAGATTATGAATTCTATACCTACTAGAAATATTTTTTCCCCTAAAACTTTTCTTTCTCCTTCTCTTTAAGAAGAATTAAAATTAAAATTTGTCCAAAAAATTAATTGATCCAATTCGATTGGATACAATTTTTAAAAATAGTAAATGAAAATTTTAGAATTTGATTTAATCAGTTGAGCGGTCGATTTTTTATCATAATTTTTTTATTTTGAACTGTTTACAAAATATTAATTTTTATTCTATTTGTTTATAATCCCCTATGTTTATAATTTTTAATCCCCTACGTTTATAATTTTTAAGGTTCAATTTAGCATCCAAACTTTTTTTTTTGTTAAATTGGATACATACCCTTACTTTAAATTAATATTTAAACTTGTTCTTTTTTTCTTATCAATTTGTTACTTAAAGTTTTTTTTAAGTTAATTATTACATTTGTAATAAAAATATTTCTATTTTATAGATTTTCAAAATTATTTGAATTCATTTAAGTCCACTCGATTTGAAAGGATCTAAATCTTAAATGATTCAATTTGGATCAAGAGTCAAGTTCAAGCACCATTTTAACCATTAAATCAAGTTCAAATATGTAGTTGATAAAAAATTCATAAATACCAATTTTTTAATATGTTAACATTAACCTCCCAATCCTGACCCTTTTATGATTTCACACAAAGTATTTTAATGGTTATCTCATTTCCCCGAAATTCCCTATTAGAAACAACATTTTTTTTTACAAAAATAATAAGTTGAGTTTCATTAAAATAAGAGAAAGTATAACAAGTACATCATATTCTAGTAAAATAAATTTAGATACCTAACCCACAAAAATATTAAAACATGTAAATCTGAATGATGTGAAAAAAATAAATCATTCTCTTGAATATATCTTTCATTTTCATGCAAATCTAATAAACATAATCAAAATTGATCTCTTATATTATTTCGTCACCAATTTTGATGGCATCGAAAAACAAACATAAAATGAGTCAAATTAGACTATACCTCTAACCTTCTCTGATAAGGTGGTGCATCGTACTTGTTGTCACTTAATTTTTACCGTTTTTTTATTTTTATTTATCTATTTATTTTATTTTATATTGTTATTATATAATTATGATATAGCCTTCTTATATATAAAACCAAAAAAGAAAATAAAGGGGTCCCTTTTAAATAAATAAGGACCCATAATAACCCATTAGGCCCAAAACAAACCCCCAGCTAACTCTATTTTTATCCCATGTGCAGGCTTTAATTTCACCTGTTAGATCTACAGTTGGAGATCTAACGGTCCAAATTGAACTCGAAAAAGAGAGAGGACCAGCCCACTCGCGCCGCCACGCGCGGCTACCCCGAGCATGTGTGCGCCACGCGCACACTCCCCCAGGCCGTTCGACCTCTGCTGCAGCAATGCCGCACAGCTACGGCACGTCGCCAGGTCGCTCCGGCCGGCCATCCGAGATCATCCAGCTCCCGTCGGTGCCTTGTCACGCCGCCGTTTCCTCCTTCGCGCGCGCAAAACTCCAGGCCGCGCTTGTACAGGCAGCCGCGGCGCTCGACCGTTCTGGGGCCATAGAGGAGCGTCGGTGACCACCCAACCCTTGCCACGCCGCACCGTCATCGCTTCCGCACCCCGAGCTCTAGGAGACGCTGCAACGCCGCCTGCTCGACTGCCCACCACGCCAATGGCCGACACCGCCAGGCCGCCGCACCACCATGCCTCATTGCGTCGTCGCCAACAGCCACAGCCGGACATCCACCTGCGACCATGTCGTGCTGCCACCGCCGCTCTCTCCCTTGGCCGAAACCAAAAGAAGCAAAAGGGGAGTTTTTTTTTTTTTGAAAGAAAGCAAAAGGGGAGAGTATTAGGGTTAGGGTTTATTTTTGGTTCGAATATGAAAAGAGTCAGATCATATTCGAATTAAAAGTTAAATTAAATATTCTTCAAAATGTATCTGAATTTGCATTGAAGGAAAGGGAAAGAATTAGCCCAAAGTTGCCCCCAAAATTCGAATCAAATCAGCTTCAATTCATATCGTATCTGCATTAAATGGAAAAAAGAGAAATTTACCCAAAAATAGGTCTTTCTTTTATTTTGAATCTTGGAATTTTTAGGTCAAAAAATACCTCTAGAAAGGGGTTCAAGCCTTTGTAATTGGACACACACACTTTATTCTAGAGAATTCATTGGAGAGAAAACATAGTTGAGTTTGGAGTGTTTGAGAGTTTTTTGGAGAGTTCTATGCAGTTTATGCTCGAGCTTTTGTGTTTGGATTCGAAGTTGAAATAAAATTTTGAAGCATCTTTTGAGGTATTTGATTACTTTTTTATGTGTTCTTCTTGTTCGAATGTATGGTTCTTCATTCATGTTTAAAAAAAATAAAAATTGATATTTGATCTATTCTCTTTAAAAGAAATTTACAAAGAGTATTTTTTTAATTGAGTTATTTACATTCAATTCATCATCTCCATGGATCCTTTAATTTTCAAGTTTTTTTAAACCATTGTTTTTCAACTTAGCTTTTTTTGAATTTTAATGTAATTTAACCCTTTTTTGTAAATTTTCAAATTAAATTCTAATTTGCACATATGCATTTTTAAAGAAAAATTCAATTCGTATATTGTGTTGACCAATTTTAGGAAAGGATACATATTCTTTTTAAAAAGATTTTCTTTTGTTCTACTTTAAATTATTTAAAGTTTTTATTTGCATTTTATTTAAATCTTGTAAATATGGTTGTTTAATTTTAGTTCTTTTTTCCCCCCTAAACTAGATCATTTCCTAAAAACCTAGGTATTAAAAGTTGTTTTAATTAAATGATTAGGTTAAATAGTTGTTTTAATTAAATGATTAGGTTAAATAAAGCCCCTAGGGTTAGGTACTAATTTACCTTAGTTAGAGCCTTGTAAGTAAAAAGATAAAATTCTTCTTCACATTTAATATTCATAAGATACACTTAATCATATTTTAACCTTAATAGGTAAAATTCATATAGATTATTCTTTAGGTTAATAATCACTAACTTAGGGTAAATAAAAAGCTCCAACACACTAATTCTTTCCTTGTTTGTCTGATTTAAAAGGCGAAACTTAATTAATGCGGGGTCCTACTGAAGGAAACTGACGAGTTAGCACCAGAATTGTTGGCGGTGATTGCAGTTCACTTTCTGGATATTAGGGCCGTTAAAACGTGATCGTATTCATAAATGGACAATGAGTTGAATTCTATATGAACTTGCAAATTCCGACGTTAAAACATTTTGTAATCGGCTAGATACCAATTTTTTGGGCGCTGTGGGGGTGTTAATCCTTCTCCACACATAACCGACTCCGAACCCGTTTTTTTATTTTTCGCAGACGAAAATGTTGTTTTGATAAAATAAAATGATTTTATTAAAATGACCCGTTTTTAGGTGATTCAATCACACCGTTTTTAAAAGATTGGTGGTGACTTCGTTGTTGTTTTATTTTTATAAAACATCGAGCTCTCTGAAAAAGGGTTGCGACAGCTTGGCGACTCCGCTGGGGATAATTTTTGTTTTTACAAAAAAGAGTCAAGCCACAAGCCGATTATATTTTGTTTTACTGTCATAATTTACTAAGTTCGTGTAAAATTCAACTCAATTGTCCATTTATGAATATGATCTCGTTTTGCGCAATTAAAGCTTAATGAAGCTCTACACCCGAGCTTTAACCCGGTTGTTTAAGTGAGGGGAAAGTGCTTTGCTCATGTAAGAATATCGATTCTCCATATGAGCCTAGCAAGTACCTTCTGGATTCATGTGCCCTATGTCTTCGTAAGGATACTGATCCTTCGTGAAGACGCGAGAGGTGAGTCCTCTTGAGTTGAACTTGATTCGTTCGAAGCCTATAATGGGTGAGAATCACGAGCCTTGCTACCCTTAGTAGGGGACATCGAGGACAGCTTGGGTACCCTCTAAGAACCAAACCATGTATGAGAATCTAGAAGCCCACCCCATTAGAGCCATGTGGAAAGCTTTAGGAACTAGAATTAGGTCAAAACCATTTCATAAGAATAGTCCGTGGAGACATGTCCAGAAGTGTTGGAATGCGCTACCCAATATTATTCATTACAATGAAATTGTTTTGGAAATTTTTGTTAGAGTATGCCCAAATACCAATCATAAGATGATTGTAAATAATATTTGTTTTACCTTGTTTATTCATAAAGAGGCATTGCCATTATTACTTTCAGTTACAATTCTGTGTGCATAAATAAAATGAATTATAATAAAGTCCTGAGAATAATATGGTTATTCTTAAAGGTCCTTAGTTGAGTATTATTGTGGGAATGGACAACAATAATGCATTAAGACTAGTATGTAGTTGATTGATAACAAAGTGTTGTCATTGACATGGAGATGTCAAAATCAATACATAAGTATGTGTTAGAGAACGACATACTAGACTGACCCGTTATGAGCATGTCTCTTGGATTATTGTGTGACAGTCACAACATTGCTTATAGTTATAACTACATGTATTATCCTCAGACTTGAGATCATCATTATTTCAACATCGTGAGTGGCATATTTTGATATAGTCAATTGTGTGTCGTAACTGACTACATTAGAAAGACTGATATTGAATATGTCACAATATATGTAGTGGGATATAGTTGATCAAGATAGGATTTATCCCTCATACATAATAGGAGTAATATCATAGGTCACTTGATTGAGTGGGACTAGAAATGTATGGTCATGCTCGGATAAGTTGATATGAGATATCATAGTTATTCGTTTATAATAGTCTACTCAAGATATCAAGAAATATTAGATGGACTATACAAGTGTGACTGATCCATGACTTGTGTCCAATCTAGATATAAAGGACAAAAGGATGTAATACATGAAAAAGAGTTTATCACGAAAAAGGTTATGTCAAATCATGATTTCTTGTAACTTAGGTGACCATGACATATTGCTAGATGTCACTCGTTGTTTGTAATATTAGAAATGTTCTAATATTTACTACTAACGTTACATGAACCTACAGGGTCACACTCACGGTTGAAATGAGCATATATTAAACGAATTATATATGTACAAATTTGTTTTACATGGATTTAGTTAAATTAATATATATTTATATATATAACTTAACTATTGGGTAAATATTAAAAGAAAAATAATTATTGTAATTATGATTCTTTTAATATATAAATAATATAATTTGATTTAAATCAATATATATATATATTGAAATCCTAATTAAGTTGAATTAGGATTATATATATTTAATATATATTGAAATCCTAATTAAAGTTGAATTGGAATTATATTTTTTAATATATATATATATTAAAATCTTAATTAAGTTGAATCGAGATTATATATTTAATATATATATATATATTGAAATCCTAATTAAATTGAATTGGGATTATACATATATTTAATATATATTAAAATCCTAATTAAAGTTGAATTGTGATTATATATTTAATATATATATATATTGAAATCCTAATCTGAGTTGAATTAGGATTTCAAAGGTTATATAAAGGCATGAGAGATCTAGCAGCCATTAAGGATTTTGGGAAAAACCTTCTAAATAGTTTAGAGAGTTTTATATGCTCGTTTCAACTAGGTGAACTACGTAGAGGTCGGAGCGTTATTGTTGCGGCTTAGGAATCGACATTGTGAAATCGTGATTGAATTTTTATCTTTTCCAAATTTAGAATTCCAGATTTTTAACAGGTAATTCTTCACCCTTTTCACCTCGATTCGTTTCTCGTACATGGATCTCTGGTGGTGATCGCCGGATATTTTTTCCCCTGCGCCATGGGATGTACCGACGTGACCCAACACTTTTAAGTTTTTATTTATTTTTTGGTGTACTAATCTTTTTCCTTCTTTCTGTTCTGTTTTGCATGTATCATCATTCCATATTTAGAAGGGGTTGGATCTTGAGATACTTTCTCAAATAGAAAATAGTTTTAGCAATGGATGAAAGGTACTTGAAAAAAAAGAGAAAGAAAATGCAGATGTACGTCACTGGTCTGAGGTCAACCAGCGAGCACATGGGGACAGTTTGAAAGTCGGTCATGAGACAAAGACATTAGAGTATGCCCACATTAGTGCCAAACGGAATGATTTGCGGGAGCTGCAAGAGATATGGGAACATTTTGACTATGTGACGAAGTAGTTGTTCTATAAGACCTATGGCGATATAGCTTACTTGCTATATGTGAACGTGGATGAGCCCTTTCTTAAGGCCTTGATCCAGTTCTGGAACCCGGGATATTGCTGTTTTACCTTCAATGGGGAAGACATGATGCCTACATTTGAGGAATATCTAGCCATGTTCAACCTACACAAGGTGTAGAAGAATTGGGTATATGTTAAACCTCCTAAAAGAAAGAATGTTCACTTAAGGCTCAATTCTTTTGCTGGAATGGGCGACGAATGGGTCAAAGGCTTGATACAGAAGAAAGGGGGTGGCTTTTCTTTCCCTTTGTCTAGCATCCAAAAAATAATCCCTACTCATTTGGACAAGGAGAAGAGAGTGGATCTTTTAACTATAGCAGTCTACAGCTTGATCATCTTTCCTAAGGTCTTGGGTAATATCGATATGGCCCTACTAGACTTCTTTGAACAGTTGAAGATAGAAGTTAATCCGGTGCCAATAGTACTAGTAGAAACCTTCATCGCTTTAAATGCATGCTAAAAGATAGAAGGTGTGCGTTTCGAAGGGTGTGCCCCTTTGCTCCAAGTCTGGGCCCTTAGTCATTTCTAGAGGTGTCAGACTTTGACTTTGCCCAACGTGTTCTCCCCAAACTTCTTTCCACTCCGATAGTTTTTGAAAAAAAAATGGCTGACTGCCATGAAGGGAAAATGGATCGACATTTCCAGGGATCGCCGTGAGTAGGATATTGTATGGAGAGTTCCATGGATAGGCCACACCAAGGTCTTATACAGGTGCGGTGATTACAATTACTTGATGTTGTTAGACCTTTGGGGAGGAATTGGTTGTGCTCCTTTACTTGTGTCTCGGCAGTATGGCTCTAAAAAGTTTATTCCCTTTACTACGGGCCTTGGTTCGTCGGAGTTTACATTCCAAGGAAAATTCAAGGAGAAGGTCCAAACTATCAATGATTCTTGGAAGCATTACTATGTCATGAAGATAGAACAGGACTGTGAGTGCATGGTCATCCCTAATTATGACGTGTGGAGGCATATGAGGGTAAATGATAAAGTTCTACCACCGATTGGGTAGACTTAGTCTGTTGAAGAGCATTTGAGGGTGGTTCCATCAGAAGCTGACATTCTGAAGGCTGAGCTAAAAAAGATCCAAGGCTAAGATAGAGTCCATACATGAACAACATAAGAGAGACTTGTACGAGGAAAGCCTAGAAGTGGGAAAATACAAGAGGGAGATGGATAGTGTCATGAAATTATATAAGAGTCTAGAAGAAAAATTTGAGGTTCAAAGAGTCGATTTCTTTAAGTTTTAGGAAACAGTCCGAAATATAGATTTGCGAAAGACGCCTGAGCAGTGGAAGCAAGAATTTGAGCAAGCCATAAGAAATGAGAGAGTGCGCGGCAAAAGAGACATTACAAAGTACAAGCAGATGCTAATAGATAAAAAGAAGAAATAAGAACGAGGGGTCAAGCGAGCCTTCAAAAAAGAAAGAGAAAATGTAAGTGTATGGAAGATGAATGCCCATGACAGTAAGATCCATGTGTACGAGTTACAGAGCATGTACGACATGACCAACGAGAAGCTGGATCAGAGCCAAGCCTTCGTTGCTGAGTTACAGGCCAAGATGGCAGACTTGAGTCATTCGTTGCACAAGCTCCATAATTATTACACCTATAGGGAGTTTCAGGCCAGTCAAAGTGAGAATGTTGCGCTAAAAAAGAAAGTAACAGATATGGAAACATCATTCAGGAGTATAGGATGAAGATTTTAGTCCTCGAGGATGTCAATAAGGGAGGTAACGACTATTGGTTCACTCGGCTTATGGATAATTCCAGAAGGTTCCAAGAGCGAGACAAGTTTGACGAGATCATCATGGCCCTAGTTCAGGATGTGGCTAAGCACGTGATGATGTTAGCGACGAAAGCCACAACCCTTCGCCAGTACATCAAGTTAGTAGGAGTGGTAGGACCAAGACTTATGTGGCTGATTGAGGAAATAAGAGAGTTGGGTGCTCAGGCTGAGATGTACTCGTAAAAAAGTAGACATTTTATGTAATAAAGACTATTGATATCCAATAAAGACTATTTTTAGAGTAAAGAATCGTGTGATCAATGCCCTTCGCTTGCATTCATGCATCTTTATTTTGCCATTTGTTTGCATTCATGCATCGTTATCTTGTTTGTCTTCTTTGTATTAGCATAGTCAATCTCATTGCATACATCCACACGAAATTAACTAAGGTAAATTATATGCCAAAACTTTCAAAATAACTAAAACTTCATACAAGTACGGTACTCGTGCCAAAACTAAAGCAATAGACATGGAGGGTAGATTGACGGCCTTAGAAGTCAACCACCAATGCACCCATGATAGGCAAGGCAAGATAGAAAATGACCTGAAGCAAGAGATCAAACTAGCCCACCAGAAAACTGTCAGCCAAATTGTAGCTATGTTAGGATTTAAGTGCCTAGACGGTAGTGAAGCAGTGGGAGATGTCAGTGCCCTACCCCGCTTTCTTAGAGTTCAAAAGGGACCAATCGCGTCCAAAGCTAAATTCCCACTTCATTCAAGGGAATCTTTCGTTCGTATAATGAATAAGCTAGAAGTTAATGAGGAAGCTGAGGAGGTTGAGGTACCTGACTTTGATGAAATTGATGATAAGGTCAAGGAAAACAAAAAAACTAGAAGACCATTGTGACAAATTGAAGGGGATCGTTAGGGCCTTCAAAGAAGAAAACATCCATGGCGAAATAGACGCTAAAGACTTGAGCTTGGTAACTGATTTGATGATTTCGCTGAAGTTTAAAACCTCTGACTTGACAAATATGATGGAATAACTTGCCCTACGGCACATCTGACCATGTACTGTTGAAGGATGTCAATGCATCTGGATAATGAGAAGCTCATGATTCATACTTTTTAGGATAGTCTAACGGGATCTGTGTCCCATTGGTACACACAGCTAAGCTAGGCAGATATACGAACATGGAGAGAACTATCGAGGGTGTTTAGTGAGTAGTACAAGTATGTCACTGATATGGTCCCGGACTGACTCATCTTGCAAGGAATGGAGCAAAAACATAATGAAAGCTTCATTCAATATGCACAAAGATGGCGGATGTGGCCGCTCAAGTTCAGCCACCACTGCTAGAAAATAAGATTACCCCTATGTTCGTAGAAACCTTGAAGGGCACTTTCTATGACGAATGATACACCACGCAACTAAGAGCTTTGCATACATGCTGATGAATGAAGGGCTGATCTTGGAAGCTGTCAAAAGTGGGAAACTTGATGGATATGATACGAAGAAGTCATATAAGAAGAGAGATAGTGAGGTTAGCATGACAAGTGTCTACAACCCCAGCTACGCGAAGGGGTTAGTCCTCAGTAAGCCCAACGTCCCAACCACAAATTCGGTGGCCTCAAATTCACCTAAAGATAAGCGAAGATATTACAGGAATTAGAAGGCTCATTTCTCCCACAATCCCTATGATCTACACAGAACTATTCTCAGAACTGGTTAAAACACGAGTAGTGTTACCACGAAACGTTCATCCTTTAACACCTCACACCCACCATGGTATGATGAAAAAGTGCATTGTGAATATCACGCCAAAAATATAGCACATACTATCCAAAATTGTATTACTTTCAAAAGAGTAGTTGAGGATATGCGGAAATCAAGGATGCTGTCATTTGAAACAACCGAGAAAAGGGAAATCCCTTACCAAATCACTAGAAGACTGGAGTAAATTCAGTGACCGAAGATGACGATAGATTGGTCAAAGAGTGTGTCTCAGAGGTCAATACACCCTTAAGATAGGTATGGGCCAAAATGATTGAGGCTGGAGTACTGAAGGTAGGAACCAAGGTATGAGAGGCGGAGGTGAAGCTTACTATGAGTATCATAGAAAAGGAGGGCATGAGATTCAGTTTTGCCCAGAGTTTGGGCAGATGGTCCAAACTAAGATGGATAACAAGAAATTGGAATTCTTTGAGAAATAAAACTTGAACCAGGTCCCGAATATATGTGCGTCAGAAAAGTCTCCAGACAAAGGGAATTTCATGAGAGTTAAGCCCTTAGCGATCAAGGTCAAGACAAAAGTCACACCACCGAAGAATGCAACCCCGAGGGTAATAATAAAGGCACCAGCCCATTTCCCGTATAAGGTTATCAAGCAAGTACCTTGGAACTATGCTTGCACGGTGACAACCCTAGGAAATACCTCAGGCAAGGAAGAGCCTCAAGAAGAACTGGTCAATGAGGTGGGTACTTCACAAGGAGTGTGAGGTGTTACTCACCATAGACAGCTGAAGATAGGGATGCAGCCCAAAGGAAGGCTGCAGCCAATGAACCAAAGAAAGAAGATGAGAATGATTTCTTTTTGGAGCGACCCCCCGATGTATCATGAGCCAATAAAGGAATCAGAAGCTCAAGTGTTCCTGAAGATACTCAAACATAGTGAGCATAGTGTGGTAGAACAGCTTCATAAGCTTCTAGAACGAATCTCTACATTGTCGTTACTGCTGAGCTCTGAGGGCCACCGAGATGCTCTTTTGAAGATCTTAAATCAGGCGTTTGTGACCAAGGAAATAACGACCGACAAGATGGACAGGTTGGTCAATAACATTGCAGTGGACATTTTCTCTCATTCAGTGATGACAAAATTCCAAAAGGTGGAGAGGGACGTACAAGGCCCTCTATATCTCAACTTGGTGTAGATGACATATGCTGCTAGGAGTTCTCATTGATAATGGGTCAACCCTAAATGTTCTACCCCCTAGCAACCCTGAAGAAGTTTCCAGTTGACAGTACTCATATGAGGGCCTATTAGAACACTGTAAGAGCATTTGATGAAACCCAAAGTGACGTGTTAGGCAAAATAGAAGTGCCCCTACAAATTAGACCATATACTTTTGACATTGACTTTATGGTGATGGATATTAAACCTACATATTGTTGTTTGCTTGGATGCCCGTGGATCCATACTGCAGGCGCAGTCCCTTCCACTCTGCACCAAAAGATAAAATTCATGGTTGACAATCAGCTAGTAACTGTTAGTGCTGAAGAAGATATCATAGCATCGGTATCCACTGATAAACCTTACATTGAGATTGATGAATGGGCACTTGAGTGTCATTTTAGAACCCAGGAGCTGATTAATGCTACGTTCGTTACCAACGGAAGTAAGCTCCCTAGACTAGGGTTGTCTAACTACGCCAAAATGCAAGTGAAGGAAACCATCGGGAGAGGGCAGAAATCGGGAAGGGCTTTGGGAAAGAGCTCCAAGGAAGGTTGTACCCTGTGTTCGTCCATGAGAAAAGAGATCAGTTTGGATTGGGCTACAAGCCCAGTATTCTGTAAAGGAAGGCCGCGATGAAGAGAAAGCATGAAAGAAGGAAGATGAGATTAAGTGGAGAAGAGATTATATGGGAACCAATGACATTCCCACATTTTAGTCATAGTTTCAAATTCAGAGGTTTCGTGAATCCTGGTGTTGAAAAGGGAAGGGAAAAGTGACTTGGATGGGATTTTAGGGGACCTGAGCATCAATGCTATAATTGACGAGGATGAAGGGAACAAGTATCTGTGTATGATCTGCCCATTCTCTAAGCTTAACAATTGGACTACTGAGGAAATTCATGTAGTCTTTAAATCATTTATAGAGTAATTCTCAAAGCCAACCCTTTTGCCTTAGGCCCGGGGCAATAAATGATCTTTTGTAAATGGCCTATGTTAAACCATGATGGTTATTATCATTAATAAAGGATGCATTTCAATAAACCTTGTGTGTCAAACACTCTCTTGTAAATAAACGAATAAGACACAAAAAAAATAAACCCAAAAAATAGCCAAAAAACAAAAACAAAAAATGCACGAAATTTTATTCATTTGTTTGTTTATCCAGCACCTTTGTATATAATCGATCCCTTTTCTTTTCAGGTTTCCAGATATCAATGGTATAAATGATCCCGAGTCTGACCAAGAAGTTGATTTTGAATCACCCATGTGTTTAGGAGAGGTTGAAAACTGCGATGACGAAGAAGAATATGATTTGCCTAATGACATGCTCAGGTTATTAGAAAGTGAAGAGAAACAGATTCTGCCCCATAAAGAAGAGTTGGAAGTTTTGAATCTCAGAACTGAAGAAGAAAAACGTGAGGTAAAGATCAGTACCACCATCACCGTTGAAATCTGACAAATATTAATTGAGCTCCTTTAAGGGTATAGGGACGTATTCGCCTGGTCGTATCAAGATATGACTGGCCTGAACACAGATATTGTGGAGCACTAGCTACCCATAAAGACAGGATGTAAGCCCATACAACAGAAGCTTAGAAGGATGAAACCCAAAATGCTTCTAAAGATCAGAGACGAGGTAAAAAAACAGTATGACGCCGGATTCATTGAAGTGGTAAAGTATTCAAAATGGGTGGCTAATATCGTTTCAATCTCGATGAAAGATGGAAAGGTATGTATGTGCATCGATTACAGAGATCTTAATCGGGCAACCCTAAAAGACAATTTCCCATTACCATACATTGATACCCTAGTAGATATCACATCCGATCATTCCCTATTCTCCTTTATGGATGGTTTCTATGGGTATAACCAGATCAAGATGTGCCCAGAAAACATGGATAAGACTAAATTTGTGACATTATGGGGAACTTTCTGCTATAAAGTGATGTCTTTCGGTCTAAAGAATGTAGGGGCAACTTATCAACGAGCTATGGTAACTTTGTTCCAAGACATGATGCATAAGGAAATAGAAGTATATGTAGACGACATGATTGTCAAATCTCGATCTGAAGAAGAACGCATTGTGAACTTGGAAAAAATCTTCCAAAGGCTGAGAAAGTTCTAATTGAAGCTTAACCCTACCAAGTGCACTTTTGGGGTTACGCTCGGGAAATTGTTAGGTTTTATCGTGAGCGAAAGAGGAATTGAGATTGATCCAGATAAAATCAATCTATACAAGAACTTCCTTCCCCTAAAACACAAAAAGAGGTTTGAGGTTTCCTTGGAAGATTGAATTACATTGCTCTCTTCATCTCTCAGTTAGCGGACAAATGCGATCCCATTTTTAGGCTGCTCCAAAAGAATAATCCGGGTACATAGAACGAAGAATGCCATGAAGCTTTGGAAAAAAATCAAGAAATAGCTGACGAATCCGCCCATAATAGTGCCACCTGTCCCAGGAAAGCCCTTGATCCTATACTTAACCGTTTATGAAAGTTCAATGGGATGCATATTGGGGCAACATAATGAAAATGGAAGAAATAAAAATACAATATATTACTGGAGTAATAAGTTAACTGACTGTGAAACCAGATATTCTCCGATCGAGAAGTTGTGTTGCGCCTTGCTATGGGCAGCTAAGAGACTCCGGCAATATATGTTGTATCACACCACGTGGTTAATATAAAAGTTGAATCCCTTGAAATTCATGATAAAGGCACCGGCTTTGTCAGGAAAGCTGGCCCGTTGGCAGATGTTACTCTCAAAATTTGACATCCAATATATAAGTCAGAAAGCATTAAAAAGAAGTGTCATAGCGGATTTCTTGGTAAGTCGCGTCTGCGATGACTATGAGGCATTGAATTTTAACTTTCCTGATGAAGATCTGATGTGTATCTCAACAGAGGAGAACGATGATGACCCGATAGAGTCTTGAGTGATGAATTTTGATGGCACCGCTAATGCTTTGGGGCGAGGAATCGGGGTAGTTCTAGTTTCACCAGAAGGAAACTATTACCCTTTCACCAGTTGGTTAAAGTTCTTTTGCACCAATAACATTGTTGAATATGAGGCTTGCATACTGAGATTGTGAGCGGCCATAGAAAGAAAGATCAAAACCTTGAGAGTTTTTGGGGATTCTACATTAGTCATCTACCAAATTAGGGGGAATGGGAAAAAGGATGCAAAGCTAATCGAGTATCATAAGTTGGTCCTTGAATTGATCAAAGAGTTCGATGAAATCACCTTCAAATATCTCCCAAGACAGGACAATCAGATGGCTAATGCCTTTGCCACTTTAGCTGCCATGTTCAAAGCAGGTGAAGGTTCATTGATGACGCCAATCAAGATGCAAACATTTGACTCCCTGGCGCACTGTCATAACATAGAAGAAGAAGCAGATGGTCTTCCCTGGTATCACGATATCTTGTAGTATGTAAAATCCCAAGAATATCCACCACAAGAAACTGAGAATGATAAGAAAAAAATTAGAAAGGTGGCCACTGGATATGTACTCGATGGATAAATCTTGTACAAAAGAGCCAAGATCAAGTATTATTGAGATGTGTGGCTGCCAAAGAAGCCCAAACAATCTTGGAAGAGGTTTATAAAGGGGTTTGTGGAACTCACCCCAGTGGTTTCATCATGTGCAGGCAAATTATACGCTTTGGGTACTATTGGTCTACCATGGAAAGTGATTGCATTAATTATGCACGAAAATGTCAGGTTTATGCTGACAAGATCTATACACCTCCATAATCACTTCGTGTCATGACGGCTCCTTGGCCTTTCTCAATGTGGGGCATGGATGTAATTGGGCAAATTCACCCTAAGCATCAAATGGGTACAGGTTCATTTTAGTGGCTATTGACTATTTTACCAAATGGGTAGAGTGGCTTCATACGCGAATGTCACCAGGTCCACAGTCTGTAAATTCTTGAAAAAAGAAGTCATATGTCGTTACGGCCTACCTGAGAGAATCATTACTGATAATACCTCCAATCTGAATAACAAAATGATAACCGGGGTTTGCGAACAATTCAAGATCAAGCATCACAACTCAGTGACATATCGCCTAAAGATGAATGGGGTAGTAGAGGCTGCTAATAAGAACATCAAGAAAATAGTTGCAAAGATGGCTGACACTTACAAAGATTGGCATGAGAAGCTGCCATTTGCATTGTATGCTTATAGAATTACCGTATGAACCTCTACAGGGCAATGCCATTTTTATTGGTGTATACCAATTGAGGTTGAAATTTCATCCCTCTGGGTTTTAATGGAAACAAAGTTAGAAGATGTTGAATGGGTCTAAGCCAGAGACAACCAGCTGAATCTCATTGATGAAAAGAGATTGTGAGACATTTTCCATGGTCAAAAGAGAATGATACATGCTCACGACCGAAACGTTCATCCGAAAGAATTTCGAGATGGGGATTTGGTCCTAAGGAAAATGTTGTCAGTCCAGAAAGATTCCTGAGGAAAATGGGTGCCTAATTTGGAAGGGCCTTACGTCTTAAATAAGGCTTTCTCCGGAGGAGTATTAATCTTAGCTGAAATGGATGGGGAAGAGCTCAAGAACCCCGTGAATTCAGATTTAGTCAAGAAATACTATGCATGAAGAAGGAAAAAGTAAAAACCTGAAAAGACGCTTAAAAAGAGAAAAAAGGGAAAAGAAAAAAAAGAAAGAAAAAAGAAAAATTAGGGTTCAAGATGAAAATCTGCAAAGGACGTCTTAAAACCAAAGGTGGATTCGAGTTGAAAACCTAAAAAAAACGGCTCAAAATTATTGAAGTGAGGCGGACAACAAGTGACTCCCTCAGAAACTTGACATTCGAAAAGAATCTCATACCTTCGGCCATCATCGTAGTGGATGAAATCTCATCGACAAAGGCATCATTCAAAATCGCTTCCAATGTGTCGACTTGGAAAGTTTTGGCCCTTGATATATGGATACTTGTTTTCTTTCACTTTATACCCTTCGTGCATGTTTGCCGCAGTATTAATAAAATTCCTTTCTTTTAAAGACTTGTCTCGCTTGCATTTTCATCCCTTGCATAAGCATTTGATATTGGGATAAGAGCCATTTGATTAAAATCATTAAAATGTGCAAAAGGATTTTGTGCATTGCTTAGAAAATGGTATAAAAAAGTATATGGATTCTGACGCAGTCTGCTGTTAAGTTTTGAGCCATAAACAGGAGATTCTGCTCGATAAATATGTCACAGTTGGGGTAACTCATGTCAACTTAAGATGACGAAAGGCGTGATGAAGAATATTAAAATGCCAATATCACTCGAAAACATCCAAGATGTAGATTACCTTACAAATTATTTGGAAATTCACAAGGAACCTTAAAAGGGGGTTAAATGTATTTCAAAGGACATGTGGAAACCTAAAGGCTGCAAAATCAGACATGTGAGGCCTTTCACTCAATATTGATATATCAACTACAGTGATAATGGGGTTTGTAAAAATATGAAGACATTTGTGTAAGAAAACCATATGTTTTCTATGAAATAAAGAGGAACAAAGAATGAGAATGGCGAAGCAAAGACAGTAGAGATGATTGCTTGAGTAGGTTAAACGAGCAACGTAAAAAGAAAATATAAAACCAACATGCATTCATGTTTTAGACATCCTTAGGTGTATGATCATCATAATTGCACCAGTCATTGAATTTTGACAGGTATACAAGAGCTTTCATAATGAAAGAAATAAGCTGCTTATCCGTTAAAGCGTAAGGAGAATGGAACCCGTTTAAAGAACCCACATATCCGTTCAGGCATAAGGAGAATGGAACTCGCTTATCCGTTCTAGCGTAAGGAGAATGGAACCTTCCTATCTGTTCATGCATAAAGAGAATGGAATCTGCCTATCCTTTCAAGCGTAAGGAGAATGGAACCCACTTATCCGTTCAAGCGTAAGGAGAATAGAACCCGCTTATCCGTTCAAGCATAAGAAAAGTGGAATCTGTCTATCCGTTTAGGCATAAGAAGAATAGAAGCCACTCATCCGTTCAAGCGTAAGGAGAATGGAACTTGCTTATCCGTTCAAGCGTAAGGAGAATGAAACCAGCTTATCTGATTAAACGTAAGGAGAATAGAACTCGTATATCCGTTTAGACATAAGGAGAATGGAATCGGCTTATCCATTCAAGCGTAAGGAGAATGGAACTCGTCTATCTGTTTAGACGTTGGGAGAATAGAGCCAGCCTATCCGTTCGGGCGCAAGGAGAATGGAACTGGCAAACAAATTGGCGGTCGGTAAAAATTAGAGCCTGTCATTCTTTGCTCCATCCCTGTTTTACAAGAATAAGCAAAGAGATGCAGCTGTTGTCACTTAATTTTCACCGTCTTTTTTATTTTTTTATTTTATTTATCTATTTATTTTATTCTATATTTTTATTATATAATTATGATATAGCCTTATTATACATAAAACCCAAAAAGAAAATAAAGGGGTCTATTTTAAATAAATAATGACCCATAATAACCCATTCGGCCTAAAACAAACCCCAAGCTAACCCCATTTTTATCCCATGTGTAGGCTTTAATTTCAACCGTTAGATCTAGGGTTTGAGATCTAATAGTCCAAATTGAACCCAAAAAAGAGAGAGGGACCAGCCCACTCACGCAGCTACCCTCGAGCACGTGTGCGCTACGCACACACTCCCCAGGCCGTTCGGCCTCTGCTACAGCGATGCCGCACCGCTATGACATGTCGCCAGGTTGCTCTGGCTGGCCCTCCAAGATCATCCATCTCCCGTCCGCGCCTTGACATGTCGTCGTCGCCTCCTTCGCTTGTATCGGCAGTCGCGGCTCTCGACTGTTCTGGGGCCATAGAAGAGAGTCGGTGACCACCCAACCCTTGCCACGCCGCGCTGTCATCACTTCCGCACCCTGAGGTCTAGGAGATGCTGCAACGCCGCCTGCTCGACTGCCCACCACGCCAATGGCCGACACCTCCAGGCCACCGCACCACCACACTTCCTTGTGCCGTCGCGGCGACGCCAATAGCCATAGCTGGACATCTATCTGCGACCACGCTATGCCACCACTGCCACTCTCTCCCTTGGCCGAAACCCTAAGAAGTAAAAGGGGAAATATTAGGGTTATGGTTTATTTTTGGTTCGAATACGAAAAAAATCGGATTAGATTCAAATCAAAAGTCAAATTAAATATTCTTCGAATCGTATCTGAATCTGGATTAAAGGAAATGGGACAGTATCGGCCCAAAGTTGCCCCCAAAAATTCAAATCAAATCAGCTCCAAATCATATAGTATCTGCATTAAATGGAAAAATAGGAGAATCACCCAAAAATACATATTTTTTATTCCAAATTTTGGAATTTTTAGGTCAAAAAATACCTATATAAAGGGGTTCAAGCCTTTGTAATTGGACACACACACAATTTATTCTAGAGAATTCATTGGAGAGAAAACACAGTTGAGTTCGGAGAGTTTGAGAGTTTTTTTTTAGAGTTCTATGCAGTTTATGCTCGAGCTTTTGTGTTTGGATTCGAAGTTGGAATAAAATTTTGAAGCATCTTTTGAGGTATTTGATTACTTTTTTATGTGTTCTTCTTGTTCGAATGTATGGTTCTTCATTCATGTTTAAAAAAATAAAATTGATGTTTGATCTATTCTTTAAAAGAAATTTGCAAAGAGTATTTTTTAATTGAGTTATTTACATTCAATTCATCATCTCCATGGATCCTTTAATTTTCAAGTTTTTTTAAACCATTATTTTCAACTTTATTTTTTTGAATCTTAATGTAATTTAATTCTTTTTTTGTAAATTTTTAAATTAAATTCTAATTTGCACATATGCGTTTTTAAAGAAAAATTTAATTCGTATATTGTGTTGACCCATTTTTTAGAAGGATACACATTCTTTTAAAAAAAGATTTTCTTTTTTTCTTTTTTAATTTATTTAAAGTTTTTATTTGCATTTTATTTAAATCTTGCAAATATGGTTGCTTAATTTTAGTTTTTTTTCTAAACTAGATCCTTTCCTAAAAAAACCTAGGTATTAAAAGTTGTTTTAATTAAATGATTAGGTTAAATAAAGCCCCTAAGGTTAGGTACTAAATTACCTTAGTTAGAGCCTTGTAAGTAAAAAGATAAAATTTTCCTTCACATTTAATATTCATAAGATACACTTAACCATATTTTAACCTTAATAGGTAAAATTGATGTAGATTATTCTTTAGATTAATAATCACTAACTTAGGGTAAATAAAAAGCTCCAACACACTAATTCTTTCCTTGTTTTTCTGATTTAAAAAGCGAAACTTAATTAATGCGGTGTCCTATTGAAGGAAAGTGATGGGTTAGCGCCAGAAATGTTGGCGGTGATTGTAGTTTACTTTTTGGATATTAGGCCAGTTAAAACAAGATCATATTCATAAATGGAAAATGAGTTAAATTCTATACGAACTTGCAAATTTCGACGTTAAAATATTTTGTAATCGGCTAGGTACCAATTTTTTTTGCTCTGTGGGGTGTTAATCATTCCTCACGCGTAACCGACTCTGAACCCTTTTTTTCGCAAACCAAAATGTTGTTTTGATAAAATAAAATAATTTTATTAAAATAACCCATTTTAGGTGATCAAATCACACCGTTTTTAAAAGATTGATGGTGATTCCGTTGTTGTTTTGTTTTTATAAAACGTTGAACTCTCTGAAAAAAGGTTGCGACAGTATTGATCGTCACACGAATGTTAAAGTATCATGAAAATAGATAGAAATCATGTCATGTAGCTAAACAAACCGAGACAAAAAGATGTGAAAAAGAGAGAGTATAAAATATAATTCTTATTTGAAACTAGAAGTAAAAGAAAAGAGAGAAAAAAAATCATACAATGACACTAAAATTGTTCCTGAAAACAAAACTCTTGATGAAAAATACCACAGAATCACACTAGAGAGAAAATTAAGGTATTTTTTTTATGAAAACAAAAATTTTAGTTATTCTATAAATACATAATGAAAATTTGATTTTGATTAATAAAAGTAATATTTACTTTAAAATAAGGATTATTATTCTATATACAAGTGGTGATTTTTTTGTTTCCACAAGCGCTTTAATTTTAGGGTGTAGGGTTTGGAATTTAAAATTTTTAGTGTAGGATTTTAGAATTTGTGGTTCATGGTTAGAATTTAAGGTTTAGGTTTTAAGGTAATATGGTTAGGAATTTAAGTTTTAACCTATAAATCTTAAATTTTAACCCTAAACCCAAAATTCTACTAATATCCCGTAAATCCAAAAGTACTATACTTAAACCCCTAAACCCTACACAAAATACTTAAACCCATTAAAGCGTTTGTGTAAACAAAATTTTCAAAAACGTTTGTGCATGGAAGAATTACCCTTAAAATAATATCAATATTTCCTTACGAAAAAAGAGAATTATTTATCAGAAAAAAATGAAACAAACTCGAATGAAGCCCAAACGGAAGGTCTTCTTCAGCCCAACCCAGAACAGTGTTTGCGTAGTTGAAAAACGGCCCCGATTAGAGGAAGATGTCCTCGCGGTCTCATTTAAAGACAGTATACCTAGCCGGAGCTGGTTCACCAGTCACCGCCACTGTTCATTCAAAAATGGCGTCGAGAGCCGGGATGCTAAAACTCTCCGCCGCCTCCGAATACGGTTCTGTTTTGGGGTTGCGGAGATGGGTTCATGCTTCAGCACTCCCTCCGCCGTTGGATGCTTCCATCAGTCATCCCCCACCATCGCAGCCGTTGGTTTTACCCGAGTCCGTTCAAATCCTAGACAGCAATAGCAACAACAACTTCGGGTTTGGGTTCCCAAGTTTCCCTTTTGGAGGATCTATGGAGCTCATGGCTGTCCCAAAGAGAAAAGTAACGATTTTTTAAAAAAATAATTTTATTTATTTTGTAGGTCAACTGGAAATGGTTATATGTTTCTATATTTTGTAGGTGAGTCGCCATAAGAGAGGCATAAGAAATGGACCCAAGGCTTTAAAACCCGTTCCAGTTATTATTAGATGCAAGTAAGTTTTTTTTTTTTAATTTATCAATTATTGTTTCATGTTTGTTATTGGAAATGACCTGAATTAGAAATGAACATAGTTTAGCTTATTACTGTGGTAGTTGTTGAAATGGCTGGATATCAATGTATGTTCATCATATTTATAAAAAATGTTAAATCTTGGTTTGAATAGCAATGTACTGATTTATGCGCATTGAGCTTCGAGATTGTACGATAAGTATATGATAATGTAACTCTTGAAGGCTGAGAAAAGAGATGGAATTGGATGGTCAACATGTGCCCTTGATGACCTTCCTTCAAAACAATTGAATTGTGATTGGTAAAATCGACATATACGTAATTACAAATCCATTGCTTTATTGCAGGAGCTGCGGTCGTGTTAAGCTACCGCACTTCTTTTGTTGCAGTGGAGATCGGGGACAGAACAACAAACATGGTGATTCAACCGGTTAAGTATGTAATGGCTATTGTTGGTGAGCTACATAGATAAATAAGATGTTCTTTTTTTTAATGTTTTATGAGAAAACCTTTGTTGTATGGATGTCATTTATCCGATTTTTCTTGTAGAAATCTAGATTTTGCTTGATGACTGTTTTATCAATCATAAAGTAGGCTAGAAACCTAGAAAGTTTCATTTGATGGAATTATTACAAGCTTTTGTTCTTTATTGCCTACAAAGGCAATGTATTTCTCTTAACCTTACAAGAATGTTTGCTTTTATCGAAATTACATGTCTATCAGTAGAATTTACCGGATGTCTCTCTCTTCAAGAAAGAGATGATTGGGTTTTCTGTATTCCTAATTAGGGAACCTCAACACCTCCCGGTTGGGGATTGACCTTAGGGATCCAACGATCGGAAAAATAATGTTGTCTTCCATATACACGTGCAATTGTTCATTGGCCAGCTGAGGAACTTGCAAGTGCCAAACGAACTTCCACTTGGGATTCCTCACTTCCATGCTGTTCTCAACCAGCTTTACTATAGGCAGTCCTAACATCAAAGCGATGCTTTGGACCCCATTGCCACATACTAGTTAGATTTTGTTTATGTTTGTGTCAGGGCATCGATATAATTGAGGAGTTCCAACAATCATTTTTTGAGTACAATACTTATTTTAGTTGGACATGTATTATTCGTGGGGACCTTATTTAGTGATTAAAGTTTGTAAACTATTTCTCACTCATTATCTGCATTTTGTGTAACTGTTTTTAACTTGTGGAGCTCCATTTTTGTTAAATGTTTAAAACTCGTTGATTTTGGGATTATAAATTAAAAATGGTTCAAAAGAACTTCATCTCCAACAAACAAGAGCATTAAGAGACTCGAGACAAGTAACCAAAGAAGACGGGTTACTCGGGGTTAATGGGAGAGAGTCAAGTTTTATTGGACCGGACATTCGACGATAGGGCTTGACCCGATCCATGTACATTTGGACATATTCCGTGGCTACCCACATCAACAATGTTAGTGGCTGAGCCACGTTTCGGGCTGGGTGGTAATTCACATCCCAAAATTTTTAGAAAAGAAATTTTCTTTCATAATTTTATGTAAAAATATAGACTTAAGTGAGTAAGAAGCCTATGAATTTTAAAAAAAAATCAAAGTCCTTGAACTAATAAATTGATTCAATTAATTCCTTTGACTAACATTGATTGTCGAATTTATTTGGATCTGTTGGTGCAACGCAATGTCATAGTGTCTTGATATTTTTAATTTTTTTTTTATTTCAAATTTTTTTGAAATCCTAAATATTCTAAAAAATATTATAAAATTATTTTAAGAAAATTATAAATTTTACATGATGAAATTGTAGTGTATTATGTAATAGTAATATCTAAAAAAATACTGTCAAGATTTAACAATTAAAATTGATTAAAAATTTTAATTGAGGTCAACGGATTTAATTAATTTAATTTATTGGTTAAAGAGCTTAACCGAGTGTAAAAAAATTCGAAAGCTAATTAACTTTTTTTTTCCTTCAAAAAATCAATGACTTCTTATACCCTCAAACAAAAAATATATTAAAAATAAAATTCAGGGGCTGTTCTCTTGAATGGTATTTTGCGGATTTACTTGAACAAGTTTGGACGATTCATCTTCAACATGTGGCCGATAGAATGATTAAGTTGGTGAATTTTGTCAGCTTGGAGACAGTGATCTTTCCCGCTCCGCCAGCTAGCATCCTTGGGTTGCTACATGTGGATATGCAACATTCTGTTTAGTTTATTTTGCTTTTGTTTGTTGGCTTTTGCCGTTTGTCGCCTTTCACATTTTGGATTTTAGTTGATTTTTTTATTATTATATGTATTTTTTTTTCACTAGCTTTAAAATTTTTTTAACGAGGACTACCATAATTTTTTTGTGTATGATCCTTTAGCCTATAAATTCTTACTCTTTTTTACAAAAAAATTAAAAATAAAAAGGTTTATACTCTTTGGAAAAGAAATTAAGACTCGCATTAGTCTACACCCATTAAAAAATTCTTTATAAAATTTTTAAAATTCTAAGACCGTAATTAAAATGCTTTTCACCAGTGTAATGCATAGCCTACTTGACTTTGAATGGATGTTGAGAGCTCTAGCTTTGAACATGAAGAAACACAACACTTGGAGTTCAAGACAAAAAATATGGCTGGCCATCTTTGAGAACGAGTCATTCTTCAGCTTTTTTCTGTTACAACGTCAATATTGATTTGATATATTAGGTAAAGACCCCCCCCCCTTTTCTTATTTCTGTCTGAAAACTTATCACTTTTTTTAGAATTAAGAGAGTAGTCTTCCAAATCTCCTTTGGATTAAACTTTTGTCACTCCTCTAAATTGCCAATGATTTTGACTCTTGTGTGCCCCTTCCAGATTCTGCTTAGAAAATACATCATTAAAAACATTTTTTATTTTGAAAAGTTTGTAACTTCAAACAAAGCTGAGGTCTAGTACTCTTGAACTGTCCAAGCGTAAAAGGTAAGTTATTCTTAGGAGACTCAGTTTAAATAATTTTATCCGTAAAATATATATAAATTTTATGAAAGTTTAGAATTAATCGTATACATTCACAAAATCATATTATTTTTTCAAAAAAATTATAGTAGTATTAAATCCCGATTTCACCCTATATAAATCATATGTAGACTCTATACAATTAATTTTAGTTGAGCTGAATAGAGTCTACATATTAAACAGATACAAACATCCGATTCGTTGATTTTTCATCTTAAATATCTTAGAAATTTTTATAAATATTTCTAATAATTATAGAAAATTAATTTTTTTAAAAAACCTATAAAATAAAATAAAACCATTAAATGAGCACTATTATTTGCCCAAGCTAGGAGAGAGTCCATTCTTAATTAGTTATTTAAACATTGAAGATGTAAAGTTTGTCAAACAAATTAAATAATTAGAAGTGTCACGGGGCTAGGGCTCAACCCTAGTGATCCGTGCGGCCTTAGACGCCTTTGACGCTAATCGGTCGATTCTCGCGCCTAAGTAAGCCTTCAACCAGCCTTTCGAGTACTTCTGCTCGACAACGGCTCGAACAAGCCCTCTAGGCTTCGATGGACGCGGAAGCGCTTTAAGCACTATGGTGGCTACTCTTGGCCACTCGAGAGGCAACTAGCTCGAAGAGCTTTGGAAATAAAGACAATTGAAAGGAACAAGAGGAAAACTAGAGTAAATGCCTCAGAGTCTTATTACTCTTCTCAAATGAGAGAATGAATGGAATTGGATGGATTGGATGATACAAATGAGAGTGGGAGGCTCTCTATTTATAGTTGAGCTCCCACTCAATCAATGGTCCAGATCGATTTACATGGATTTCCAGGATTAGCCCAAATCCTTACAAGAATCTCTAATCTAGGAAAGAATATCAAATCCTACCTAATTATATCAATTAGTAGGTTTCTTTCCTTAGATAGTTGATCACACCCGATATGGCAAGATTCCTCGTTTGACTTCTTGTCTCCTGCCATTTCTGAAAAGCTAGTGTGATCAGGCTCTCTAGCATTCTCCAAGTGTTAGGCCAAGTTTGATGGTCTTGACAAGTCTGATGATCCGCTTTGAACCCTTTGGGCGGATCCTTGCGCAACTGTCTCGGACCAAAAGGTTTGGGGCGTGACATTCTCCCCCACTGAACTTGGCGACGCCTTCGTCGCTGCACTAGAACGATCATGGGTAGGGCCTCCTTGGATGCTGCTACCTGTTGCCTCGGCTTGGTGCTGTTCCCCCATATGAACTACTTGCCTCGGCTCCTGCCGCCATGGAATTCCTCGATCCTCTGCACCATTACTCACATCGTCTTGGTGGTTTCTCGACGTTTTGGCTTGCTCATGTCCCCCCATAAGGACTGCTCGCTCCGACTCTTCCCGCCAAGTGATGTCGCGTGCTATGACGCCTTCAGATATATTGTCGTTGTAGGAGTTTTCTTCTACAAGCCTTGGTTTGCCTTGATCCCGCGGCAAAGTCTTGGGTGTCACCACATTGAACACCGGACGAACTCTCAGACTCGTCAGCCCATCAGTTTGGCTCCTTAGAACTCTGAAAGGTCCCTTCCAAGCTTCGTCTCCCCCGCATCGATGGTTAGGTCCAACTCGACCTACGCTCATCAAACTCGGCAAATCAAACTGAAAAACACTAGAGTTGTGTTTGAGATGTACCTTTCTCTCGGTTGCATTTACTCTAAAATGGGTCAGCCCTTCTATCTCCACGAAGTCTGGCCCCCTTTGCATCAAACCTCCCTCATTGAAGTTCTTTGCATGCATCGGCACCTTTTGCCTAAGGTCCGTTGTCCCTCGTTGCACTCGCCCCTTGGACTTGAAGTTTGGTGCACTCTTCTTGCATCGACCCTTCTTCCTCGAAGTTCGGTGCTTCCTCTTGCGTTGGCACTTCTTACCTGAAGTCCTTCGCTCGTTCCCCACCTTGCCCATGGGTGGTGTCTCCAAGGTTGCAATGTCCCTCGACTTGGCCCCCTTCGACTCTCTATTGGTCTCCCTTGGACATGTTCACCTTTTTCTGCTTTCGGTCTCCCTTGGCCTTGGCATAACTATACAGCTCCGAACCAAGCTTTGTAGCCTCGCTTCCTTCGGGCTTGTCCCTCATCTTGGACTCATTGGCTCGAACTGGGCATCTCCGCAACTTGTGAGACCCCTTACACTGGTAGCACTCCAATTGCTTCTTCTTCACCCTCGGCTTGACGACTTTCTCATTTGCTGTCGCGCAGCGGCTCGACCTTGGCTGGACTACTTTGGCACTTGTAGTCGCACCTTGGATTTCCCTTGGCTTATTGACACTCGCAATTGCGCCAAGTCGCACTACTTCCCCTTCTGACTCATCTTCTCTCTTGATGAGTGCAGCAAGGCGATTCTTCTCGGGACAGCTCATTATCACATGTAGGCCATCGCATAAGTAGCACTTCATCTTCCTGATCGCCTTCTTCTTTGGCACGGACTTAGCCTCGCCATTCCCACAGTCACTCGTCGTGGGCTTGGACGTCTCGGCACTGACTAGCTTGTCTCCCGCAGGCTCGGTCAGCAACTTAGCCACATCTTTGGCCTCCCGAATCTGGGCACCTTCTTGCTCCAATGCAAGCTTCACCCCAGGCCTAAGTCCCTCTAAGATGGTGGCAAGCGTACCCCATTCACTCATTGCACTCTTGCAACTGAGTAGCTCTTCCTTGAGCTCATTCACCTCGATCCGCAAAGCCTTCACCTCAGCTTCACAAGCATTACTCCCTCAAACATTCACCAACTCGCTGAGAACTCGTCACGTCTCGTCCTTGAACCGGTCCTCCATGGACTCTACTTGGTTAAGGCGGGACTCGAAAATATCTTGGGTTTGCTTGGCTTCATCTTCGAATTCTTCAAGCCTACATACTCTTTTCATCAACAGCGGTAACCACTCGGAATGACGTTTGATATGTTCAATCGTCAAGTTGAGAGATTCTCGGGCCTCTTTGGCGATTTCTTCCTTGAAGGAATCCACCTTCTTGGACAAGTCCTCTATCTGAGACCTGAGAGTGAATGTTCTATCATTGAGATCCTCAATGAAATCTTTTACCTCGTTCATTGTCATTCTTCTCCATTGTGATGCCATCTCGGTCATTTCTTTGCCACGAACTAGCTTGCTCACTCTGACTAGCTCGAACGCAAATCCTCGCCTAACTTGACTGCAACACCAAGTAGGCTCGAACGCAAGCCCCCTCATCTCGCTCTGATACCACTTGTCACGGGGCTAGGGTTCAACCATAGTAATCCATGCGATCTTAAACGCCTTTGATGCTAATCGGTCGATTCTCGCGCCTAAATAAGCCTTCAACCAGCCTTGCGAGTACTCCTGCTCGACAACAGCTCGGACAAGCCCTCTAGACTTCGATAGATGCGGAAGCGCTTTAAGCACTATGGTGGCTACTCTTGGCCACTCGAGAGGCAACTAGCTCGAAGAGCTTTGGAAACAAAGACAATTGAAAGGAACAAGAGGAAAACTAGAGTAAATGCCTCAGAGTCTTATTACTCTTCTCAAATGAGAGAATGAATGGAATTGGATGGATTGGATAATACAAATGAGAGTGGGAGGCTCTCTATTTATAGTTGAGCTCCTACTCAATCAATGGTCCGGATCGATTTACATGGATGGCCAGGATTAGCCCAAATCCTTACAATAATCTCTAATCTAGGAAATAATATCAAATCCTACCTAATTACATCAATTAGTAGGTTTCTTTCCTTATATAGTTGATCACACCCGATATGGCAAGATTCCTCGTTTGACTTCTTGTCTCCTGCCATTTCTGAAAAACTAGTGTGATCGGGCTCTCTAGCATTCTCCAAGTGTTGGGCCAAGTCTAGTGGTCTTGACAAGTCTGATGATCTGCTTTGAACCCCTTGGGCGGATCCTTACGCAACTGTCTCGGACCAAAAGGTTTGGGCCGTGACATAAGCAATGAAAAATCAAGATTGTTAAATTTCATTTACATTAATTAATTATTTAAAAACTTTTGTGCTTAGTTATTACGAGACCAATCGATTCATTATCCATTATCAAAGTTTCTTCCCGTTGGCCGTTAGGTAGTACGGACATAACATTGACAAAAACAATGTTTTTTACAATACGTTTATGAAATCTGAATTATAAGATAACTATTTTTTAATTTATGAATTGTGTCACGGCCCGCACATTTGGGTTCGAGACAGATGCGCAACAAGCAACCCAAGAGGTTCTAGGCTTGCCAAGAAGACCACCAGACTTGGTCCGATCGTTGGAGACTGAAAAAAAGCCCAAATACATTGAGCCTGGTAAATTAATAGATGACATCTTACCAGGGAATATTCCAAGGGATAAGAATATCTCTCAATGTAAACACAAACTTAAGGAAAGAATTTCATAGTGATAGACTTTCCTTAGTTAGTGTAGATTTGGTAGGTGGCTTTCGATCTAGGCCGTTAGTGTGATTCGATCTCGTCCGTTCATTGTATGGGGATTCAACTATAAATAGAGTTCTCCCCACCTCACTTGTATTCATCCATCATTTGAGTAATACACTTGGCATTTACTCTAAAAACACTCTGTAGTGTTCTTCGCGTTCTTGAGCGTTCTTTCTTTTGTTATCGTTGTCTTTCTCTTTTGTTCGGTTCCTCTTGGAACGATCTTATGTTTGTGAGCATTGGAAGTATTCGATCTTCTGGAGAAGGATTTCAGGCTTACTTAGTCGTTTGTCTAAGAACATCGACTAAGGCCGCACGTTGGGTTGGTTTAGAAGTCTAGCCCCGTGACAGTTGGTATCAGAGCGAGTGTTCGAGCGCAAACACTGATTTGAGATGGCAAAGAAAGGAGGGAATGTTGCAGCACAAAAGGGTGCAGAGACCCAGGCTGACGATAGAAAGCGAGACAGTCCGAGCAACACTGTGCCTACGCTGGAAGAAAGGTTGGGAAAGCTCGAATGATCCATGAAGGATGCCCGAGAGGAGTTTGACGTTGTCAGAGTACGTCTTGACGAGCTGGACTCTTCGGGAGAGGAGCTCGAAAGTAACGTGCAGGATCTAAAGAACAACGTGCGAGACCTTGACCATTGTGCCGACAGTGCGGATAGACGGAGTGATGCACTCGAAGCCGAGCTAAAGGCTTTGAAGGCGTAGATGATGGAGGAAATCAAGGGGCTCAAGGGAGAGCTTCAAATTTACAAGGCTGTCGTGACTGATATGTTAAACACGACAACAATCAGACCAAAGTTGGACGTGCCAAAGCCGAAGGAGTTTAGTGGAGCTAGATCGGCCCAAGACGTGGAAAACTTTGTGTGGAGCATGGAACAATACTTTCGTGCTACAAGCATCAAGGATGATGCGGATAAGGTAAACATTACTTCTGTTTACTTAACTGACGTTGCACTTTTATGGTGGCGATGCAGATGCTCAAAGGATAAGAGCAAAGATATTCCCATCGGGACTTGGGAAGAGTTTCAGGCTGAGTTCAAGGAACAGTTCTACCCAAAGAACGCCCAACATGAGGCTCGGGAGAAGCTGCACGAACTCAAGCATGAAGGTTCCATCCTAGAGTATGTCAGACGATTTACTGAACTCAAACTCCAAATCACGGACATCGCTGAAGCCGAAAGCCTCTTTATCTTCAAGAACGGGCTTAAGCGATGGGCCAAAATGGAGCTAAAGAGGATGGGAGTCGAGGAACTCTCCAAGGCTATGGCCGCAGCTGAATCCATAGCCGAGTTCGAGATGGTGGAGTCCCTCAAGCCCCGAGGCAAGAGCTATGGTGGGGGAGTCAAAGATGGGGAAGGTCTTGTGTGCTGTATCTGCAGAGGGAAGCACATGATGAAAGATTGCCCCAGGAATGATCGTCTTAATGCTGTCAAAGGCGATGTGTCCGAGGAGTCGGACGAGGAAGTGACGAGACTTGGTGCGATTGCGAGTGTCAAAGCAATCAAGCCGAGGGTAGAGAAGCAACTGAAGTGCTACCAATGTAAGGGGCCACACAAGTTGCGAGCATGCCCACATCGAGTCAAGCCATCCAAGGGGGTGGACGAGTCCGAACAGAGTGAGGCTGCGAGACTTGGCTCGATGATACTGAGTTCTGCTAAGGCGAGAGTACGCAAGCAGAAAGGGTTGATGTTTGTCGACATCAACATTGCGGGACGATCGAGGAGTGCTCTAGTGGATACTGGAGCAACCGATCTATTCATGTCCAAGAAGGCTACCGACAAACTTGGTCTTAGAGTTGTGGGTTCAATTGGAAAGATCAAGACTGTGAATGCTAAAGAAGTTCCAATTGTTGGAACGGTATGGAAGGTGGAGCTGCAGATTGGTGAATGGAAGGGCAAGGAAGACATCAAGGTAATCAATTTAGATGACTTTGATTTTGTTTTGGGACTAAGCTTCCTTGACCGTATAGATGTTCTTATCGCTCCTTGTGCCGACGTCGTCTGTGTTTTGGATCGTAAACAACGTTGCGTTGTGCCCACGTATCGAGACAAGGGTAAAGGAACCAAGACGCTGACTGCCATTCAGCTTGCCGAGGATGCTCCAAGCCAAGGAGACATCGCTTTGGGGGCTACTGTTGGAGGAACTACTCTAGTGGGGCAAGAGTTGCCCGAGTCAGCTAGCGACATGAGGCCCGTGGAAAAAGCACCTTTGGGCAAGGTGGGAGAAGCATTCAACTTCAAGTGTGAAGAAGGGTCAATGCGGGAAAAGTTGCCAATGGGCAACGAGGCACCAAACTTCAAGAGGGAAGGGTTGATGCCGATTAGAGTGAATGCCACGAAGGAGGCGCATCTCAAACTTCATCGAGATGCGCGCAATGATGAAGAGCGAGAAGTTACACAGCGGAAGGAACCAAGGCGAGCAGTCTGTATGGGAAGACAACCCAGTCCGAGTCGAGCGCTCCTTATGGGGGGAGCCGTTCTTATGGGGAAACATCGTTGCCCGATTCTGAGTTGGGAGCAAGCCAAGGTACCATGGAAGATCCAAGATCAACCAAGAGAAGTCTTTTTTGAGACAGCGATGAGGGCATCGCCGGATTTGGTGGGGGAGAATGTCACGGCCCGCACATTTGGGTTCGAGATAGATGCGCAACAAGCAACCCAAGAGGTTCTAGGCTTGCCAAGAAGACCACCAGACTTGGTCTGATCGTTGGAGACTGAAAGAAAGCCCAAATACATTGAGCCTGGTAAATTAATAGATGGCATCTTACCAGGGAATATTCCAAGGGATAAGAATATCTCTCAATGTAAACACAAACTTAAGGAAAGAATTTCATAGTGATAGACTTTCCTTAGTTAGTGTAGATTTAGTAGGTGGCTTTCGATCTGGGCCGTTAGTGTGATTCGATCTCGTCCGTTCATTGTATGAGGATTCAACTATAAATAGAGGCCTCCCCACCTCACTTGTATTCATCCATCATTTGAGTAATACACTTGCCATTTACTCTAAAAACACTTTGTAGTGTTCTTCGCGTTCTTGAGCGTTCTTTCTTTTGTTCTCGTTGCCTTTCTCTTTTGTTTGGTTCCTCTTGGAGCGATCTTGTGTTTGTGAGCATTGGAAGTATTCGATCTTCCGGAGAATGATTTCAAGCTTACTTAGTCGTTTGTCTAAGAACATCGACTAAGGCCGCACGTTGGGTTGGTTCAGAAGTCTAGCCCCGTGACAATTGCATAATAATAATAATAATAATATCTTACTGAGATTTCCTAGTCAAAAAGTTCTAAGATTTTCCCTGTTTTTTTCTTTACATGAATGTACCTTTCTGACCAAGTATATATATATATAAAGTGGACCTTGTAGGTATGGGCACATTTTGGGTCATTTTTGGCCGATTTAAAAATAATTACTCTAAATTCGAACATGAACCGACCTGATTTATAAAAATTTAATTTTAGGGACTTAAATATAAAAAAATAATTTTAAAGAATTAATTATAAAAAATATAAAAAAGTATTATGTAAAATATCCCTAAAAATATATGAGAAAATCACACTATTAGTTTTAAGTCGGATCGATTTTTTTCCACATTAATTTGATCCAATCCGGCCGACCTCATTCTTAATAAAAATATGACCCAACCTTTTTATATAAAAATCCGACTCGATTGAGACCGCCTGATCAAACCCATTAAGTATGGGTAAAATGTCTATTCTTAAGACCAAGTTAAATATTGAACGATTAAACTAATATTTTAATTGTATATATTTCCGGAGAAGTTTAAAACGGGAAAACTCCTTGTTTGTTCTTAAAAAATGAACAGAATGTAAAAAGTTTTCTTATCTTCAAAGCTTGATTTTATCTTCCTTATTGGAAAGAAAAAGGTAAATATTAAGGGTGAGTTTGAACGAAGAATTTCTAGGGAGAGATTCAATTTTATCAAAGGTTTTTAAAATCTTAAAAATAAAATTCTTTGTTTGGGTGAGTACAAAGGATTTTAAAAGAAAATTTGGCCGTGGCAGATCTAGGAATATTTTTTAGGGTGGACATACATATATTAATATCATGTTCGGATTTGGCTCGTTTATTATTTGATGCATTCGAGTTCGGTTCTTTTAACTTTTATTTAGTGTTTGCAAACATGTTCATTTAACGTTCGCGAACATAAGCGACAATGTGCAAATAAGTTAACAATTCTTATTTATAACAATATAAATAAATTATCAATGTGAATATTAGTGAATCAGGAAACAACGATATAAATAACTTGCTCATCCTGGCTATATAGACTATAGTAGATCTGCCTAACTTGGATTGGTCTATGCTTGGGAAGCAGGGTTTCGACAAATTATTCTTGAAGTTGATAGTTTAGAAACTCGTCGAATTCTACGCAATAATGTCCATGAGACTCATTTTCAGAGTTGGCCTCTGTTTGAGCTTTGTCAGCGTGATTGAATGGTGCAAATTTAACATATTCGTCACAGTGGGAACCAAGTTGGGGATGCTCTTGCCAAATATGCTCGTCTCGATAGCCTTGATGTCACCTATTTTGCTCAAACACCGCACTGTGTTGATGCGCTTTAAATTTTGGATAGTTCTAGTAGTTAAGTTTGTTTATTTAATTCTGGATTTTCACATGATTCTCTAAGTGTTAGCTTATATATTCTTTTCTTTCACATAAGCTTAAAGAAGTTTTTTTAATGAGACATATGTGAGCATATCCCAGTGTATGATTCCTTATGAATCCAATCACTATTTCACCAAAAATATTATTTAAAAAGTAGAAAACAATGTTTTATATTACAACTTACATAGATGAGGCATCTATAAAATCTTCATGATGTAAATTTTTTTTTGCAAACATTTACTTTCCCTTTATCATGGGATTGAATACAATCCTACAAAACAAAGGCGAAGAAAGCATATTTATTCACGCTAGCTATAAAACACATTAGAGAATTAGAAATTTTTAAATTATAATTTATAAAAGAATGTGATATATAATACCTACAAGGCTACAACAAGTTCGAAACAACTTAATTTGTGCCTATTACTGATTATATTCAATCAATAAAAAGCAAGGACAAAAATGAACGATTCAACAAAATTAGCATAAAGAATCATTAATTCATAAAATTATATTTTTACTTCAGTTAACTTAATCTTTAACTCAAAACCCTAAAATTAAAAAAGAGAAAACATAAACATAAATTCACAAAATATTTAATTATTCTATCTCTATTTGTATTGTAACGATTGTAAGAGAAAAAACAAAAGTCTTAAACTCTTGAAATCTTATAAGGCAAAATTTAAATAATAATTAAAATATTTTTTCCGAACAAATAATGATTGAAATATTGAAATCAATAAATTACTACGGACATCTTTAAATAGTTTTTTTATTATAATTTATATCCGAGTAGAGACAAATAAAATTTAAGGATTGAAACAACCAATAAAATAAATAATTAAGGAGAAAAAAATTCAAATTTTATGGTGGCCACGTTCCTACCTATGTTAAGAGTGGATCCCCATTGAATGTTGGCAATCCAAATATCTTATTCAAATTCCACATAAATAGATTATTTTTAAAAATTTCCTAACCTTATTCATTTAATACACCCGATCCAAATAAAAAAAATTAATTTTAAAATATCATTTTATTTAATTATAATGTTTACTTTTTATTTTTATATTATTAAAATCGTATATATATAATGATATATATTGTATGCTTTTATATTATCTACTTTTAATATCCTTATTTTTTATAATTTTTAAAACTCATAAAATGTAATAACTTAAATACTTTTGAAAATTTTACATACTCAAACAAGATAATAATAATAATAATAATGGTAGCATTTTACACAGATGCATTTCAAAATACTAGCATTTTAACCATTCATTTTTTTAAAAAAAAATCTTTAAAAATTTAAAATTTCTCAACGAAAGGCACCTAAGAGTGGAGAAATTATATCATAAGTCTAGCTTACCATATTAGTCATGGTTTTAACCAATGAAAACCAACCATTATATTTTTTTATCCATGCCATTTTTTTATTATATAATAACTTCCAAAAAAATTGCTTTTTAAATGACATGTAAAAAATATTAGTGAAGATTTACTAGTTGAAAAAAAAACAACATAAAAAAAGTGATGTAGTGAGTAGTTTTCATTAGTTGGTATCATGGCTGATGTAGTAAGCCAGACTCATGATATAATTTTTCCTAAAGGTGGGACTGAACTATTGAAAATTTTCATTATTTCATTCAAAATGAACATTTTTAAATATGTTTGATAATGATATTAATTATTAAATTAACAAAAAAATCAATAAAAAAGTTTTGAAGAAGATAAATTAGTAGGTAACTACTTATCACTTAACGTCGAAAAAATAAGTTATTTTATTTTTATTCTAAAATTATATTTTAAATAAATTCTCCCATTTTTATTAAAAATAACATATTATATCTAATTCCTATCCAAATAAATAAAATAGTATATTTATAAAATGAAAATTACAAAATAAATAATTTTCAAAACTAAAGATTTGCTTTCATCAGAAACAATGATATTAGTTCTATTAGTACGATTGTATTTGTAATATTTATGACGATAAGGATCAATCATTAATAATGTTTTCGGTCTTCGGATGATGAGGTAGAATCGCGGTGGTGGAGTTGCCCATGGGACTGGCAGTGTGGTGATGAAATCCACGGTTCAACAAGGAGTGGGATGGGTACCGCCGCCTATGGGGTCTTTGAAACTAAACGTGGATGGATCGGTGAAAGGAAATCTAGGTCAGGCGGAGTGTGATGGTGTTCTCTTCCATTATTTGGGACACATTTTAGCTTCATTTTCAGGTCCGCTTGGGGCGAACGAGGCGAAGGCCCAAGCTATAGCCCATGCTTTTAACTTTTTTATTTTAACTCTTTTATTGGAGTCCAAATGGAGACACAAGTATCTTATTATTGTGGAATTGGACTCGAAATTTGCCATATCTTAGGTGATAAGCCTTAATCGTTGACCATGGCGATTGTAGAAATGATTCCGGATTATCGACGAGGCATATGCAAAGTTAGTATGAGTAGAGTTTTATCATATTTTTCGTGAGGCTAACAGCGTTGAGGATGTTTTGGCAAAACAAGAATGTTATGAATGAAACCAATTTGAATGATGTTGATTTGGGACCTAAGGAACAGCCGGCAATTGGAGTGCAACAACGTGTGAACCAAGAAAGGCGTAGAGGAATGAGGACAAGGAAGACCCCAACGACCTCAACAAATTACGTCTTTTATTAAGAAATATGTATTAACAATGACAAGGAATTGTAAAGAGATTATCATGAGAAATATTATCTTAGTGTCCTTTCTCCCATCTCTCTATTCCCCCCTTCATCTAGCTAATTCTCTAAGTCAGGATTATACCTGATAACTCGTGCTTTTGTTGAGAGCTTTCTACCATGGTTGACAATATTGAATCCATCCGCACATTGCAAGAGACAACCACAAGACATGACCAGCTTTTGAGCTCCCTTCTATCAACTCTCCAAGAACAAAAGACTGCAGGGAAACGCCGGTACACTCCATGGCCTAGCGAAAAAATTATTCGGTGTATTCCACTAGTGATCCATGTACGAGAAACGAATTCAGGGTGAAAAGGATGAAACGTTACCTTAATTAAATTTAGAAAACGGCAGGGATGTAGGAGAAACCAATTATTCCAGCACGGTATTGAATCTAAGTCGTCACAACAGCGTTTCGACCTTTACGCAGTCCACCCGAATGAAACGAACAATATTTTACTTCTCTAACTGTTAGAGAAGTTTTTCGCAAAAGGCATATTTTTGGCCGCTAGACCTTATGCCTTTATATAGCATTCAAAACCTTAATTCTAATTAAATTCGGAATCTTTAAATATATAATTTATTTAACCGAATATAATTAAATATGTATAATCTGATTCTACTTTAATTAGGTTTCTGTAGGGATATATATATTTTAATAGTATTTGATAATTATTGTAATTACCAAATACTATTAAAATATATAAACAAAATTATCTATAATTACAATAATTATAATAATTTCATTTTTTTACTTATTTCGTGTACAACAAGTTTGTACACATGCTATCTAGTCGATATTTGTTCGTTTCAATCATAGGGTGTGACCTTTATAGGTTCATGTAACGTTAGCAGTAATATCTAGAACAATTATAATATTACAAGCAATGAGTGGCATCTAACAATACATCATTGCTACCTAAGTTGCAGGAAGTCGTGGTTCGACATAACCTCTTCGTGATGCATTAGGTAAACGTACTCATATCTACTGAAGTCTTCAGTGAAAGTAATGAAGTATTGAAACCCTCCTCTAGCTTGTGAATTCATCGGTCCACATACATCACTATGTATTAGGCCTAATAAATCACTTGCTCGCTCACTTTTACCATTAAAAAGGAGATTTGGTAATTTTTCCTAGTAAGCAAGGCTTACATATATCAAGTTGTTCGAAAACAAAAGAATCCAAAAATCCATCTTTATGTATTTTTGATATGCATTTCTCACTTATATGACCCAAGTCACAATGCCAAATATAAGTTTGATTAGAGTCATTTGTTTTTGATCTTTTCGTATTTATGTTATATATGGAATTGTCTTGATCTAAGATATAGATGCCATTTATCAAATGTGTCGTACCATAAAAACATTATTGAGATAAAAGTAACAACTATTATTCTTAATAATAATCTCAAAATCAATCTTGTCCAAACAAGAAATTGAAATAATGTTTTTAGTCAAACTAGGTACGAAATAACAATCCTTTAAATCTAAAACAAGTCCACTAGATAATAACAAAGTATATGTTCCTATAGCTAATGCAACAACTCTTGCTCCATTTCCCACTTGTAGGTCCACATCTCCTTTTGCCAATTTTCTACTTCTTTTTAGTCTCTGTATAGAAGTACATATGTGAGAACCACAACCGGTATCTAATAACCAAGAAGTAGATGTGGATATATTAATATCAATAATGTAAATACCTTATCTGAACTGTCTATTTTCTCTTGCCTTCTTAATTTCCTGAAGATAAACATGGCAGTTTCTCTTCCGATGTCCAACATTGTTGCAATAAAAACACTTTCCTTCTTTTGCAATTCCTCATTTGGGTTTCAATGCAGCTTTTCCTTTGTTGGGATTTGGCTTTGCCTTGGTGTTGGGTTTTCCTTTTCTATTATCCTTTTGGACCATCAAAATAGGCTTGCATCCAACCTTTTTCATGTTGTTCTCTGCTGTTCTTAACAGGCCAAGTAACTAAGACAACGATTTGTTAATTTCATTCATATTGAAATTAAGAACAAACTGATTAAAACTATCTGACAACGGTTATAGGATAACATCAGTAGCCAATTCAATACTTAGAGGAAAGCCCAACTTTTCCAGGGTTTGAATATAGCCTATCATTTTGAGAACATGAGTTCCCACTGGAGTTCCCTCCACCATCTTGCATCGAAACAAAGCCTTAGAGGTCTCATACCTCTCTTGACGGGCTTGCCCCTCATATAATTCCTTGAGATTTTTAACCATTTTATAAGGAACCATGTCCTCATGTTTCTTCTAAAGCTCAAGAGTCATGGTCGCAAGCATCAAACACCCGAAATCTACCATGTCACTTGATTATTTTTCAAAGGCTTCTAATTCATCTTTGAGGCATCATCTACTAGCTTTTTAAGGATGGGTTCTTCGATGACTTGTAATTTCCGTTCTTGTTTGAGGACATCCTCAAGTTGCGAAACCAGTCAAGGAAGTTTAAGCCATTCAATCTTTCCTTCTCAAGGATGGATCGCAATGATAATGAGTTTGAGTTTGCCATAACAAATCTACAATGATAAAATATGATTTATAAGTACCTTTTATCATGTTTATAAAGTAATAACATTCTCACTATTAAAAACTCTCAAAATTAAAAAAAAAAACTTACTAAAAAGTATTTCTAGTGGGTAAGGATCCATATTTCATATCATCCTAAGTCAGCTTTGACTTTACTCCTAGAATTCAATTATTTAGGTAAGCAACACTTACTAATTACATCTCATGTAATTCCTATATTTGGTGAACAACTATTGCTCATAACCATCTCATGATTATCCAAACCATTAGCCTTTAGGTTTCCAATCTCATTAGGATATCCTAGTTTAACCAATATTACGTTGCTTATTCTATGTGTTTAACCAAGATAGATATGAGTACTCTGTAGAACCTATATAGTACCGATCAAGGTTTTAACGAGGGCTTAATATTGAAAGGCTATTAATTAAATATGAAAGGTTTTGTTAAATTAATCTCACCATTCAACTATGATCTAATCAGTTAACATCATGCTAAAAACATACATTGTATCATATACATGTAAATCAGTAAATATAAGTGCAATGGTTATATCCCGTAAAACTAAGGTGGCCCATCCCAAGCCAATGGGAGAACCAAAATAAATTAAAGATAGAACTTTGTTTCTCAAGCATCTAATCCACCTTTGATTGGCCTATCATTCTGCTCTTTTGATCTACGTTTTCTCTACAAATATTACAATTTTTCAGAAACTCGTTTTACATACAAGAGAGTAAGATGATAAGATAATTACAATAGTATGACACGCTAGTCGTATTTATAAAATATAAAACCAAAGTAAATGGGCTATAACCATGCATTTCAAGCACCGTGCATAACGACGCGGTTTGTTATTGAGGTCTTACAGATTGTTCTTAGCAGGGTTCAAGGGGTAGAGCCCCCTGCAGAGGTCCGACGGCCCCGCAGATGTAATTAGTAAGTGTTGCTTACTTAAATAATTGAATTCTAGGAGTCAAGCCAAAGCTAACTTAAGATGATATGAAATATGGATCCTTACCCACTAGAAGTACTTTTTTAGTAAGTTTTTCAATGAGGGTTTTTAATAGTAGGAATATTATTTCTTTATAAACATGATAAAAGATCAACATCTTAAATTTTGTGTAAAAACCTCACGTTTGATAATTTTTATCAATATTATTGCCTTTTTCAGGATTTTAAAATTTTGTGTAAAGATCAACTCTTTGCTACTTTCCCCACATGTGATCTATAGACTAACCATTATTCTAAAATATAACTATAACCCACGTATGTTAATGTTTAACATCTAAAACCCAAACAAGTCTGTGACTAACTCTTTAATCACTTGGAACAATCAATTTTAATTTAATCAAGTTAGGCATGAATCGATCTAAAATATGAAAAATATCATATATTTGTCAAAAGTCGAATAAACCCTAATCTAATAATATCGTATCGTACAAGTGGCTCTGATACCACTAGAGGGAAACACCGGTACACCCTATGGAGCAACAAAAAAATTATCTGACGTATTCTACCAGTGATCCATGTACGAGGAACGAATCTGGGATGAAAATGGATAAAACGTTACCTTAATTAAATTTGGAAAACGGCAAAGATGTAGGAGAATCCAATTCTTCCAGCACGATATCGAATCTAAGCCATCACAACATCGTTCCGACCTCTACGGAGTCCACCCGAATGTAACGAACAATATTTTACTTCTCTAACTGTTAGAGAGGTTTTTCGTAAAAAACATATTTTTGGCTGCTAGACCTTATGCCTTTATATAGCATTAAAAACCTTAATTCTAATTAAATTTAGATTCTTTAAATATACAATATATTTAACAAAATATAATTAAATATGTAAAATATGTTTCTACTTTAATTAGGTTTTTTAGGGATATATATTATTAGTATTTGATAATTACAATAATTATCTAGTATTAAAATATATAAATGAAATTATATATAATTATATAATTTTGGTTTTTTTAATTATTTGGTGTATAACAAGTTTGTACACATGTTATCTAGTCGACATTTGTTCGTTTCAATCATAGAGTGTAACCCTTGTAGGTTCATGTAACGTTAGCAGTAATATCTAGAACAATTCTAATATTACAAGTAATGAGTGGCATCTAACAATACATCATTGCTACCTAAGTTATAGGAAGTCGTGGTTCGACATAACGTCTTTGTGATTAACTATTTTCATGTATTACATCATTTTTGTCCTTATATCTAGATCGGACACAAGTCAGGGAATAGTCACACTTGTATAATCCATCTACTATTTCTTGATATCTTGAGTAGACTATTATAAACGAATAACTATGTTATCTCATATCAATTTATTCAAGCATGGCCATGCATTTTTTCTAGTCTCACTCAGTCAAGTGGCCTATGATATTACTCCTATTATGTATGAGAGACAAATCCTATCTTGATCAAACATATTCTGCTATATAGATTGCGACATATCCAATGTCAGTCTTTATAGTGTAGTCAGTTACGACACACATTTGACTGTATTAAAATATGTCACTCACAATGTTGAAATAATGATGATCTCAAGTCTGAGGATCATACATGCAGTTATCACTATGAGCAATGTTGTGACTGTTACATAATAATCCAAGAAACATGCTCATTGTGGGTCAATCCAGTATGTCATTCTCTAACACATACTTATGTATTGATTTTGACATCTCCATGTCAATGACAACACGTTGTCATTAATCAAGTTCATATTAGCCTTAATATATTATTGTTGTCCACGCCCACAATAATACTCGACTAAGGGTATTCAAGAATAACTATATTATTTTATAATTCAGTATATTTATAAAAGCATAAAATAAGACTGAAATAATAATAACGGCTTTATATTAATAATCAATATAAAAAATATATATTTTACAACTATATTATGATTGGTCTTTGGGCATACTCCAACAAAGACAACCTTCGAAAACCAAAAGAAATTGTGGGAAAAAACTAATCAAACACTTTAAGATTTGGTGTCAACACTGACTTCCTTGACTGCTAGTCCTAGACAGTTACCTAAGCAAATCATGGAAGTAGGGGGTCCGGAGGAGTGCAACAGAATCGTGGTAAAACAAAGGTAAGGGAATGTGGGGACGATGACTTTCAATTTCTTCCAAAACCTGCATATGTTGAGTTACCTTTGTTTGATGGCAAAGATCCAGACTAGTGGTTTGAATCTGCTCATGATTTTTTTGATTTTTATGGCACCGAGGACCATCACCGAGTCACCAAAGCTTCCTTTCGAATGGATGATATTGCAAAAAAGTGGTTTCGTTGGATGCAACATCAGCGACAACTGTTGGGGTGGAATCACTTAGTCGAAGCCATAAGGAGAAGATTCGCCATGACAAAAATGGAATCACTAGAGGGTCAACTAACTAAGATTGTTCAAACGACTACCGTGGGAGAATACCAAAATCATTTTGAGGATATGGCGTTGAGGACGACCCAACTGTTGGATGAATTCTTGATCCAATGTTCTATCTCAAGATCGATGAGCGACATAAAAAATGTAGTGTTGGTGTATCGACCTGAGACGATGAACGAAGTTGTCTCTATGGCTCGGTTATAAGAATCACAGACCATGGAGTTAAAAAATTTATTGGGCCGAGGATCACAAACCCTACCTCTATTACTTCACACACCCACCATTACTCCTAATGGGCCTTGAGGAATGCATGGACATCCCCCACCATTAGACACAAGTGGTTTTCATTCTAGCCCTAAATTCTCCCAACCACGTCGAATACCAACGAAAGAAGCTCAGTTGAGAAGAGAAAAAAGTATGTCTTATTACTGTGATTTCAAGTTCACGATAGGGCACACGTGTAAAACTCCATAGTTATTCATTTTAGACGATAGTGGTGAAGAAGGAAAGAAAATTGTTGAAGAAGAAAATGGGGGCGAACCATCCACGAATTTGGAACCAATCATTCAAGAATATTCCTTGGTATCTTTCAATGTAATTTCAGGATGCTATATACCCAACACTCTAAACGTTCGAGGGAAAGTCAAGGGGCACGAGGTGAACATTATGATTGATGGGGGAAGTACCCACAACTTCATTCAAACAAGGGTCACCAAGTATTTGGGATTTCCTATAACACCGGCGCCTCATTTCACGGTAATGGGTGGCAATGGTGAAAGGTTAAAAAATGATGTTTGAAAGATATGAAGGTGGAAGTTCAATGAACCGAGTTGACCATATATTTTTACGTGTTACCTCTCAAGGTCTTAGAGATAGTTTTGGAGTGGCATGAATGGTTAAATTTGGACCAATAACAATGTTTAAAATGATTTTGATATAAAAAATTGTTTTAAGAACTAAATTACAAAGTAAATAAATTTTTAAATACTCAAAAGTCTCACAATTGACAATTATATTTTTAGTCCCAAAATTGTTTTAAAGTCAAAACTTAAACCCCCATCAAATTTTCTAAGTGTTTCAAAGCCAAACTTAACAAAATTGCCCAGCGTATCGATACACCCCTTAGTTCCATTTCGATATGGATTGAAATTATTTAGCCACTGGATGATTCTGTTTCGATACGGTCTCCTCCATTTCGATGTGACCTTCATCTGGGCTTGAGATTTTCAAAAGTGTTTTGATACGGCTTCAACCATATCGATACGGGGTTGAAATTTTCAAATCCAACATTTAATTTTATATCTGTTACTTGTCAGTTATTGGGAATCAGTAAATTTAAAAAGTCATTGAACCCGTACCGATACGCCCTTTGGGTGTTTTGATATGGATATCGACAGTATCCCAAGTGAGCAAAATGATATCGATACGGCCCTTGTCGTTTCGATACGCCCATTCATAGCGTGCCGATATGCCTTCTCGAGTATCGGTATCTCCCTTTATTACTCTGTAACGGCTCTTTCTATTTTGAGATAGGTATCGAAATGGGCTTACTCGTACCGATACATGTAGTTGCAAAAGTGCATTTATGGTGATAAGAAGGTAGCCCAACGGCTCTATTTATGATTTCAACCACCTAAACGGCTAGAAATCATTGAGAAGGTATAAAAACAAGCCTCTAAAGCTACAACACCAACTAATGATCAAGTGAAAAGCAATCAAGATAAAATCCAACCTCATTGAGCCAAATAGAGTCAAATTCTTGTAACCAAATTTGTTTTTCTTCATTGTATCATCTTGTAATCAAATTGGGGATTGAGAGCACTTGTAATTGGGAAATATTCTATCTTGCGAGAGATTCTTGTTAATTGCCAAAACATTCCTTGTAATTGAGTGGTCCTTGATTAAGCTTTGGGGTAGAATGCTTAATCGTTTGTAAGGTTTCCTCCTAATCTGAGAAAAAAAGAAGAATTCAATATTAAATTGGTTGAAAATCCTTAGTGGGAGCTAAGGTAGTGGATTTAGAGCTTGTTCTAAGCTTAAACCATATAAATTGTCTTGTCTCAATTTTTTTTTCATTATCCATTTCACTCCCTTAAAAATTAAAAAGCCAATTCACTCCCTCTTGGCCTTTCCACCATTATTTGATCATCTCAACAATTGGTATCAGAGCTTCACTCATTGAAAGATTCACCCACTTAAGGAGATCCTAGTAGAGATTGATCAACATACCATTGAAGCCATGACATCTACCTTCGGGCCAAACTTGTACGAGTCACAATCGATCACCAAACCACCATTCATCAATGGAGATAACTATTCTTATTGGAAGAATAGAATAAGGCTCTTCATCAAATCCAACGACTATACACTATGAGATGTAGTGGAAGATGGTCCAACCATTCCAATGAAAAGAGATGAAGAAGGAAGACTTGTTCTAAATACCAAGGTAGAGATGATTGATGAAGATCGAATAAGGCTCAGTGAACGACAAGGCATTGCACATAATCTTTTATGCCCTGGACCAGACATGTATTCGAAGATGTCCTCGTATACAAGCGCAAAAGAAGTGTAGGACAAGTTAGAGACCACATATGAAGGCACCAATGGCGTCAAGGAGACCAAGACCAGAATCCTTAATCTAAGGTACGATAACTTTAAGATGGAGGCCGATGAGAGCGTATCCAAGATGTTTGATCGGTTCTTGGTCATTGTAAATGGTCTTAAAGGATTCGGTGAGATCATTCTCGAAGATATGCTTGTTCGAAAGCTTTTCTATTCTCTTCCCAAATCATAGAAAAGGAAGAGGACCGACATCATCAAGGAGAAAGATTTGAAGACTTTAAAGCTCGATGCACTAGTGGGGTCCCTCCTTACTCATGAGATCATGAAGCAAGGAAGATAGGAAGAAAAGAAGAGAGAAGAGAAAATAATGGAAAAACAAGAGGTAGAAAAGAGAAACTTGGAATTGCTCTTAAAGCTTCTTTTGATGAGAGTGATTCGAGTGAGTAGGAAGACGAAGAGATGGCTATGTTAGCTAAATGGTTCACTCGGTTCATGAAGTCCAACCGGGAAAGAAAGTTTAACCGAAAAGGAGACTTTAAGAACAAAAACAAAGAGGAAAATAAAGACAAACTCATATGCTATGAGTGCAAGAAATTGGGTCACATTCAAACGGAGTGTCCTCAACTAAAAAGGAAGAGCTTTGGAAAGAAAAAAAAGCTTAAAGCTCAAGTTGCAAATTGGAGTGATGAGGAATCATCCGAGGATGAGGAGCAAGAAGTTGTCAACCTTTGCCTCATGACTCTAGAGGAGGATCCTATGGTAATCTATAACTCATCATCCTTTGATTTTACATATGATGAACTGCATGATGCATATGATGAGTTGCAAGAGGTTTACGATGAGTTGGAAGAAAATTTTAAAGAATTAATTTTAAAAAACAGGAAAATAATTTCTTATTTAAAAGCTCAAAATGATTATTTTTCAAAAACCAACTCGAAACTTGAAAAGAAAATTTTAGTTTTACAAGATGACCTAAAGTATTTTCAAAATGAAAATGTTGATTTAAACAATCTTCTTTCCAAAGTTCATGATGATCACCACAAAGTCGTGAATGAACTCAAAGATTCTTTGAACAAAGTGGGTACTACTAGTTTTGAAAAGGGGTCAATCTTCTAAAACCAACTATGTGAAAAGAAACTTTGTGAACCACAAACAAAGAAGCTCTTAAAGGTACCCTAAAGGTAAAAGAGTTAGAAGTGTATGGGTTCCTAAGGAACTTGTAGCTTCTAATAGCATTTATACAATTGCATCTTGGATTCCTAAGGGAACCAAGTATTTGGGAGCTAATTCACATGGACCCAAAATAATTTGGGTACCAAAAATCAAGAATTAATTCTTTGTTTGTTGGGGGAGCATTGCTACAAGGCTAAAGCTTCAAGCAAAAACACTTGGTGCCTTGATAGTGGATGCTCAAGACACATGACCGGAGACAAGAGTAGATTAATGGAGCTAAAGCCAAAGAGTGGTGGAGTGGTGACATTTGGTGACAACTCCAAAGGTCACATTGAAGGTATTGGTTACATTGGTAATCTCTCTTCTATACTCATTGAAGATGTTTTATATGTTAATGGTCAAAAACATAACTTATTGAGCATTAGACAATTATGTGATGAGGGTTTTAATGTTCTTTTTGATGTTAATGGTTGCAAAATTATGGACATTAAAACAAATAAGATAATGCTCATTGGTCATTGCATAGGTAACATTTACATGGTGCATCTAGATGACATTCATAGTTCAAATGCATGTTTTGTAGCCAAAGATGAAAATGATGCATGGTTATGGCATAGAAAACTCGGACATACAAGCATAAATGTTTTAGAAAAATTGGTTTCCAAAAATCTTGTAAGAGGTTTGCCTAAGATTAAGTTTTCACTTGACAAAATTTGTGATGCGTGTGCAAAAGGCAAACACAAAAGAGTTTCTTTTAAACCTATTAATGACGTTTCAACTAGTAGAGTTTTATAATTGATCCATATGGATCTATTTGTTCCTATTAGAACTACTAGATTGGGTGGAAAATCATATGCATATGTTTTAGTTGATGATTACTCTAGATACACTTGGGTTCTATTTTTAAGTACCAAGGATTATGCTTTAGAAAAATTCATCACATCTTCAAAAAGTTTCTCAAAATGATCTTGGTCAACAAATTTCTCATATTAGAAGTGACCATTGAACCGAATTTCAAAATCTAGGTTTTGAGGATTTTTGTAATTCTAATAGTATTAGCCACAATTTTCTGTACCCCGCACTCCTCAACAAAATGGTGTAGTTGAGAGAAAAAACTGAACTTTAGAGGAAATGACTAGAACCATGATTTGTGAAAACAAATTACCTAAGTATTTTTGGGCGAAAGCCACAAATACTGCTTGCTACATTATAAATTGAGTAATGATTAGGCCCATTTTAAAGAAAACTTCTTATGAGATTTTAAAATCAAAGAATCCTAACATTAGCTATTTTTATCCTTTTGGTTGCAAGTGTTTTGTTTTAAATAATAGAAAAGACAATTTAGGTAAATTTGATGCAAAAAATGATGAAGCTATTTTTCTAGGTTATTCTTTAAACTATAAAGCCTATCGAGTTTTTAACAAAAGAACCTTAGTTGTAGAAGAGTTTATACATGTGGTTTTCGATGATAACCTCATTCCGAGGAAGGATTCTTGTGATGATGATGATGTAGGAATCATTGAAGCCAATAATGGATGACAATCATCAAAGGTGGATGGGGTTCCAACCAAGGAATAAGAAGCACAAAATCCACCTCTAGAACCCTTGAAGAACATGACTCTATAGGAGAAGGAAGTGAGCTACCCAAGGGAGTTTAACTATGTCAAAAGTGGTGAGATTTTGGGTGATCCATCTAAAGGGGTAACCAATAGATCCTCTCTTAAATTACATAACAATGTTGCATTTATTCCATGCATCGAGACTAAAAATATTAAAGAAGCATTAAAAGTTGATTATTGGATATTGGTCATGCAAGAAGAATTGAATCAATTTGAGAGGAGTCAAGTTGGACATTATTTGATAGGCCTAGTAATATGTATACTATAGGAACTAAATGGGTTTTTAGAAACAAACTAGATGAGAGTGGTAACATAGTGGTAACATAGTGAGAAACAAACTAAATGGCTTCTTGCATTTGCATGTTATCATGAGTTCAAGCTTTTTCAAATGGATGTCAAAATTGCATTTTTAAATGGTTTTATAAATGAAGAAGTGTATGTGGAACAACCACCGGGTTTTAAAGATCCTAAATTTCCAAACCATGTTTTTAAACTTACTAAAGCTTTATATGGTTTGAAACAAGTTCCTAGAGCTAAGTATGAAAGGCTTTCAATCTTTTTGATTTAAAAAGGTTTTGAAAAAGGAAAGGTGGACACTATACTTTTTATTAAAAGAAATGGAAAAGACATCTTAGTAGTTCAAATTTATGTTGATGATATCATTTTGGTTCTACTAATGAGTTGTTTTGCCAAGAGTTTGCTAAGCTAATGCAAGGTGAGTTCGGGATGTGCATGATGGGGGGCTTTCATTCTTCTTAGGTCTCCAAATCAAACAAAGGAATGATGGCACCTTCATTAATCAAGCTAAGTACATCAAAGACATGCTCAAGAAGTTTGGCTTGGAGAATGTGAAACCTCAAGCCACACCAATAAACTCTTCTATAAAGCTTGACAAAGATGAAGGAGGTAAGTGCGTTGATTTAAAGCTTTATCGCTATATGATTGGCTCTTTACTTTACCTTGCCGCAAGTAGATCATATATTATGTTTAGTGTTAGGTTTCAAGATAGTCCTAGAGAATCACACCTTATAGCTGTTAAGAGAATCTTTAGATACCTTAGAGACATACCTTGTTTAGGTCTTTGGTATCCTAAAGACTCTTCCTTTGACCTACATGCTTATTCCGATGTGAATTATGGGGGTTGTAAGATAGATAGAAAAAGTACCTCCGATACTTGCCAATTCCTAGGTAGTATGCTCATATCTTGGTTCTTTAAGAAACAAAATAGTGTAGCTCTTTCTACCACCAAAGCAGAATATATATCGGCCGAAAGTTGTTGTGCTCAAGTCCTTTGGATGAAGCAACAACTTCTAGACTATGGAATTGATGTAAGTACCATACCCCTTAAGTGTGACAATACTAGTGTCATTTGTCTCACTAAGAATCCCATTCAACATTCTAAAACAAAGTACATAGAGATAAGACATCATTTCATTGGGGATCATGTCTTGAAAAATGATGTTGTTCTAGAGTATGTAGACACCTTGAACCAACTAGCGAACATCTTTACCAAACCATTAGACAAAAAGCATTTTTGGACTCTTAGGAGAGAGTTAGGTCTAACTAGCCTATCTTGATCTTTTAGAGTCTAGTTTTTAGTCAAAAACTTGCTTGAATTTGTTTGATTGCCATGCTTTTGTAATTTTGCTTCTATATGCATCTATGCTTGTTGCTAGGGGAGTATACTTTAGTTTTAGATCATTCATGTTGATCATACATCTTTCACATGCATTTCGATTCGATTGTAATCAAATCTTTAAGCTCATTGATGCCCAAAATGCTTTTTCTGGCTTAAGGGTATTGAAACAAGTAAGGGTGTTTCGATACGGGCCTGTAATGTTTGCCCATATTGCAATTTTTGGCACAGGGGTGTCGAAACAGCTAAAAGCGTTTCGATACAGGGTCAAGAACAGGTTTTGAAATAGAAAAACCTATACCGATACAGACTCGTGTTTTGGTACAGCTTAAAATCATACTGATACACCTGTTCTGATACACCAAGTGACTTATCGATACGCGCCGACGTAGATTTTAAATTAGCCATTAAAAGGGTTATGACTTTACATTAAATTCTAAATCTCTTTTTCTCTCAAAACCCTAATTTCCCATCTATAAAACCCCCTCAAATCCTCTTGATTCCTTACATAATTCTTCAAATTCTTTGAGGATTTTTGCTCTTCAAAACAAATCTTTGCTCTTTCATTAATTTGGTGCATCATCATCCTCTCATTCATCCAAATTCCATAACTCAAGGTACAAAAACCTTTTTTTTCTTTGTCAATTTTGTTTATTTTTACATACTGATTTTAGTTAGTTTTTGTGTAAAAAGTATACATATAGTATGTGTTTCAAAGTTTTTGCAATAATTCTTTAAAATCTGAAATTTTTTATTTGAATATAAAACAATACCGTATATTTTTCTAAACTGTTTTTCAAAATTCTTTTTACCAAAATTTCTTCTACTATTTGTATATGCTTTTAAACTATATTGTATAGGTTTTTAACATATGTCTTAAATCTTGGATTAATTATTGGATCAAATATGGTGATTTATGCATACACTGTTTTTGTACCTTGATTCATTTTTTCAGATTTTGTCTATGGCACCTAGAAAGAGACCAAGAACTAGTGAAGTTAGAGAGAGTTCCAATCCTACCAATGATAGTGTCACTCGTCTTAATCTCTCGGTTATTTATCCGAGATGTTTTCGCACTTCTTCCGAACACACCTACTTTCGTCAATTTCAAAACTATCAAATTAAGCGTGAGCATACCACTTCTATCCCTTTTCTGGATTCTGAATGCTTTAAATTTAAATACCTTCATCTTTTAAGGGAATGGAATTTTATGACTTTTTTTTTACTATTCTCGGGTTCTTGTACTGTAATCTTGTTCTAATTTTCTATGTTAATGCCCAGTGTATTCTTGGTCAAGATCGAAGGACCGTTATCGCCCTTGAATCCTACCTCATGGGAAAGAAGATTTGGATTGATGTCAATACCTTGATCACTCATCTTGGTCTTGAAGATGAGAGAATAACCGATGAACACTCTATGGGACATGTTTTTAGTGGCTCTGTGACCACGCTCGATGTCCATGACCATTTCCTTTACCTTATGTTAACATGGTGGTTCCGTCCATCAAATGGGAAATTCTCAACGACCCGGCAAGTTGACAACTTTTGGATTCATTTTCTTTTGTGAAGAGAAATGCCTCAATCTAGCTCAAATCATTTTTGTCAAGATGGTTACACAAGTTCAACATCACAATACATCTCTTGTCTCATATTTCTCCAATAAATGCGTTTTGAGCCATTCGTTTACCAAGTTGGAAGTCGATTGCTCTCATGACTTTCCCAAGCCTCTCAAGCATCCTCTTGACGAACGTTCTCTTAACCGTTCTCACTTTCACTACATTAATGGTGAATAGATTCATCTTTTCGAGCTTTCCCCTGATGTCGTATCTGAACCGGACGCGGCTCCTCAAGCGCTCATTGCTCAACCGAACAACGATGCCCTTATGGCCTTTCTCACCAAGCAATTCACTACCTTGCGTACCAAAATTGGTTCATTGGAAACTACCATGAATGTCGGGTTTGTCGTGATCGACACTCGCTTCACATCCTTGGAGGAGGGAGTTAACCAAATTGAAACTCAACAAACCTTTTTGGATATCTCCCTTTCCGCTTTTCATGATGAGTGGAGGCAATCTAGAGGAAACATTAGCGGTGATGAAGATGATGATGACGATGAAGACGAAACTTGAGTCTCGCATATCATGGCATATCATCTTGGGACTTTTATTTATGCACCTATCTATGTTATTTCCTTTTGGACCTATGCTTTGATTATATGTTTTTGAATTATGCTTTTAGGTTTTGAGATTGGATGTTTTGTTGCTTTGAACTTTTATGCTTTAAGTACTTAATGAAATTATGTTGTTTGCTTAAATCTTGCTTATTTTATCTTACATGTATCATTGATTTTGATCTAACAAAAGGGGGAGAAGAGTATAAGCTAATTTTTTTTTTAAAAAACATAGCTTAAACTAAGGGGGAGTATTTTTTTTAAAATCACTTAAAAAATTTACTTTGGTTTTGCTATATCAAAAATGGGGAGATTGTAAAACCTAAGCTTGATTTTGATATAACAAATTGTTTTAAGAACTAAAGTGCAAAGTAAATAAATTTTTAAATACTTAAAAGTCTCACAATTGACAAGTATATTTTTAGTCTCAAAATTGTTTTAAAGTCAAAACTTAAACCCCATCAAATTTTCTAAGTGTTTCAAAGCCAAACTCAACAAAATCACCCAGGCGTATCGATAAACCCTTTGGTGTTTCGATACGGATTGAAATTATTTAGTCACTACACGATTCTATTTCGATACGGTCTCCTCTGTTTTGATACATGCATTACGATACGGTCTCTTTCGTTTCGATACAGGCGTTTCGATACGGTTCCCTCCATTTCGTTACAGTCTTCATCTGGGCTTGATATTTTCATAGGTGTTTCGGTACGGCTTCAACCGTATCAATACAGGGTTGAAAATTTTCAAATCCAACATTTAATTTTATATCTGTTACTTGTCAGTTATTGAGAATCAACAAATTTAAAAAGTCGTTGAACCCGTACCGATACGCCCTTGGGTGTTTTGATACGGATATCAACAGTATCCCAAGTGAGAAAAATGGTGTCGATACGGTCCTTGCCGTTTCGATATGCCCATTCACAGGGTACCGATACGCCTTCTCGAGTATCGATACCTCCCTTTATTACTCTACAATAGCTCTTTCTATTTTGAGATAGGTCGAAACGGGCTTACGCGACCGATTCGAGTAGTTGCAGAAGTACATTTATGGTGGGAAGAAGGTAGGCCAATGACTCTATTTATGATGTCAACCACCTAAACGGCTAGAAATCAATGTGAAGGTATAAAAGCAAGCCTCTGGAGCTACAACACCAACTAATGATCAAGTGAAAAGTAATCAAGCAAAAATCCAACCTCATTGAGCCAAATAGAGTCAAATTCTTGTAACCCAATTTGTTTTTCTTCATTTTATTATCTTATAATCAAATTGGGGATTGAGAGCACCTGTAATTAGGCAATATTCTATATTGTGAGAGATTTTTGTTAATTGCCAAAACATTCCTTGTAATTGAGTGGTCATTGATTAAGCTTTGGGGTAGAAAGTTTAATCGTTTGTAAGGTTTCCTCTTAATCCGAGAAAAGGGGAAGAATTCAATATTGAATTGGTTGAAAATCCTTAGTGAGAGTTAAGCTAGTGGATGTAGAGCTTGTTCTAAGCTTGAACCACTATAAATTGTCTTGTCTCAATTTTTTTCATTATCCATTTCACTCCCTTAAAAATTAAAAAGCCAATTCACCCCCTCTTGGCCTTTCCACCATTGTTTGATCATCTCAACACGATGGACTTCTCAAAGTAGACTTTGGAATTTTCTCTGGGAGGAAAAATGCATAAATGGCAAGGGGCAATCAACGCGAGACCTCAAATGATCTATTATAATTCTTTGAGACGAATGTGCAACACTCTAGCAGTTGCGGAATTTTACCAATTACAAATGGTTATTGAACCAACTGATGACAACAAAGTGGAAGGTACGCAATTATCATCTTTATTGGATGAATTTGCAATGGTATTTACACCTCATTTTGGTTTACCTCCTACACGTAAAACTAACTAAGTTGTGCACTTGAAGTTTGGGGCTAAGCCTGTGAATGTACGACCGTATCGATACCCATATTTTTCAGAAAGGGGAAATAGAAAGACAAGTACAACAGATGCTAGAAAATCAATTTGTGTGACGAAGCAACAATCTTTTTTCTTCACCAGTCCTTCTCGTAAAGAAGAAAAATGGGTCATGGCGGTTCTACATAGATTATTGAGCCTTTACTGTAAAAGATAGATTTCCAATTCCTATGGAAGATGAGCTATTTGATGAATTGGGTACAGCAAAAGTTTTTTCGAATTTGAACCTTTTGGCAGGATATAATCAAATAAGGGTGAGGCCTGAAGATATACCAAAGACATTTAAAATACACGAAGGACATTACGAATTTCTCGTAATGCCGTTGGATTAACCAATGCTCCTTCAACATTTCAAGGGACGATGAATGAGATTTTCATACCTTATCTACGAAAGTATGCCAGTTTTCTTTGACGATATCTTGATTTATAACAAGAATTGGAGGGATCACTTGGGGCATTTGCGAAGTGTGTTGGAAATATTGAAAGCAAACAACTTGGTAGCTAAGAAAACCAAGTGTTCTTTTGGAAAAGACACCATTGAGTACTTGGGGCACTTGGTGTCGAGTAAAGGGTTAACAGTGGATCCGGGAACATTATAAGTTCTAAGAGAATGACCTATTTCAAACAATGTAAATGAGGTGAGGGGGTTCTTAGGTTTAACGGGATACTGTAGCGATGTCCCTCTCACTAAAAAAATGTATATTCGAAGTATTTATTGTCTTTCGGATATAAAAATGTTTATTCCGTGAGGGTTTTTAAAAAACCGCATTTTATTTAGAAACTGGAGTCGTTATTGGCCACTTAGGTAGGCCGGACACCATAAAAACCAGAGATTTAAAAACTGTTGGGTTCGGGAGTCGGTTACGGATGGGGGAGGATTAGCACCCCCACACCGCCCAAAATTGGTACTTTAATAAAGGCCCTTTTATCCGAGAGCAAACGCCCAACCACTATCACTACGCCTGATACTGGCCCCGTTTATGCTCGGATAAAAGGGAACCGCATTAACAATTTGTATTCCATTATGCAACCTTAGAGAAATAATTTGGAAATATACATTCTCATTGACATGGTAAAGGACAAAATAAATAATGAAAAACACGGGTATCACGAAAGTAAGCAAATATGATGAACGACACGAACATACAGATCATAATAATAACGAGGCATGAATAAAAACATGTGGGAAATAAAAACATATACTTCAAGAATACATACACATTAAAAATAAAGCACAATGTAACATATGCATGAAATAAATGTATTATGATGTTAATTTCACAAATCAAAACAACATGCTAACAAAGGAACTAATACCTAGTACATAACATATGACCTAATTTGCATACACAAATAAATAAATATAAACATGGTATTATACATGACCAAAAAGACACACTAACATGTAACCTAGAAAAGAGATATGGAAATTTATGTTAGTATACACAAACATGCTAATATATAACATGATATTTGAAATAAACTAAGCCCTACATATAAAAGATATGCATGCAAACATGAACAAATGAAGTAGAAAATACAACAAGACATAGCATATCTAAAAATAAACGAAAGCATGATAAAAACATAAGTAGATAATGGGCAAATTATACACGATAAAAACACATAATATAAACAAAATAACATAAATATTCAAAAATTTACCAAGGATCGAAATGAACAAAAAATAAAACAGAAAGCTGGAATTAAATAAACAAAATGCACACTTAGGGACGCAATTGAGAACTGGACAAAACTGGGGAGGAATAAGAATGCGATTAACCCATGCGGCAAGCCCAGACTGAAAACTTCAAAAATAAGGAGGGACTAAGCACGTATTTTCTCCTTTTTAAAATTGATTTCGGTTTAATTTAGGGGTGGAATTGAAAACTTTGGCAAACCAGGGAGGATCGGGGTGGTGAATATCCCATGCGGCGAGATATAAATGAAAATAATGAAAACGCGGAGGGATTTATGACACGATTTCACCATTTTTAAAAAATAAAACGCTTATAAAATCCCCTCATCCGACCCAAAATCAAATTTTTCCCATTTTTAATCCCCATTTTATAAAACACCCTGGCCCTCATTTTTTTCTCTCAAAACCAAACCTTCAATCTTTGATAAACCCAGAAACCGGCGGCCAACCGCCGTCTCCTCCGCCGCCAGTCACCGCTAATCGGCGCCGGCGAACCCAAAAAAACCACCAAAACGAACCTCGCTTCAACCCAAACTCGAATCCAAACTTGGATTCAAAGAAAAGACTCCCCTTTTCCCTAGATCTAAGAAAATATGAAGCGGAAACTATATATTTTTTTGAAACTGAGACCAAAAGAACGTCTCCCCCTTTTAGCCGGCTCACCATATTTAGGCTTGTTTCCAGTAGGGGAACTGACGACCGAAGGTAAAATCACTCACTCCTTTTCTTTTGTTACTTTTAGAGCATATGCATGTATGCAACACTAGAGATGAATGGATACCTTTTTGTGTTTTTTTTGTGTTCGAAAAAAAGAGAACAAGAGGATGAGATTCCTTTTTTGTATTTCTGGGAAACTAGTTACAAATGAACTCCTTTTTTATTTTCGTTTTTGAGTTACATATATCTTCTTAAGCACCAGATCTCCCTCTCTGAATTCTCCCAGGCGCACCTTCTTGTTGTATGCTCGCATCATCCATTTTTGGTACATTTGACCATGGCAGATGGCCTTTAGCCTCTTTTCTTCGATGAGATTCAACCGGTCGAATCTGGCTTGCGCCAATTCAGATTCTTCCAATTTTACTTCATTTAAGACCCGGAGCGATAGAATCTCAACATCAATGGGGAGTACTGCTTCGGTGCCATACACTAAAGAATAGGGTGTTGCCCTTGTTGATGTCCGAATGGATGTCCTATAGGCGAGAAGAGCGAATGACAGCTTCTCGTGCCAATCCTTGTAGGTGTCTGTAGTCTTCGCGATGATATGCTTTATGTTCTTGTTTGCTGCTTCCACTGCCCCGTTCATTTTAGGGCAATAGGCTGTGGAGTTATAGTGTGTTATCTTGAATTGGTTGAACACCTCCGTCATTAGTTTGTTATTCAGATTGGAAGCGTTGTCGGTGATAACCCTTTCTGGCAAACCGTATCGACAAATGATCTCTTTCTTTAAGAATTTACATACCGTCGTCCTTGTGATGTTGGCATAAGACGCTGCCTCCACCCATTTGGTGAAGTAGTCTATGGCGACCAAAATAAAATAGTGTCCGTTGGAAGCCTTCGGGTGAATCTGCCCGATGACGTCCATGCCCCACGCTGCAAAAGGCCGCGGAAAATTCATGGTGTGTAAAGGTAACAGAGGAACGCAAATCTTGTCAGCATAAATTTAGCATTTGTGGCATTTTCTGGGGTAATCGATGCAATCTCCCTCCATGGTCGACCAGAAATAGCCATACCTCATAATTTTTTGGGCTATTGACAGCCCGTTGGCGTGCGTCCCACATAGACCATCGTGTATCTCCGCCAAAATCTCCATCGCCTCTCGGGCATCTACACATCTCAATAATGTCTGACCATGGCTTCTTTTATATAGGATCTCCCCATCCATAACGTATCTCGCTGCCATTTTTCTGAGTGTTTTTCTGTCATTGTCATTTGCCCCTTCGGGATACTTTTGAAGCTTGACATATTGCAAGATGTCGTAGTACCACGGGTTGCCATCAATATCTTCTTGCACACTACAACAATGAGCCGACCTTTCAAACGTCTGCATCTCAATGGGCTTCATTTCTGCCCCCGTGTTAGCTTTGAACATGGAAGCCAAGGTTGCCAAGGTGTCTGCCATCTGATTTTCTTCTTTGGAAGGTAAGTGAAACTGATCTTTTTAAACTCCTTGGTGAGCTCTTGGATCAATTCATAATATTTGACTAGCTTTGAATCCCTGGTTTCCCATTCTCTGCGCAATTGGTAAATCACTAAGGATGAATCTCTGAATACTCGAAGTTCCTTAATCTTTCTTTCAATAGCTGCGTTCAGTCTCATAGCACAGGCTTCATATTCGGCTATATTGTTGGTGCAGAAGAATTCTAGTCTGTTGGTGAAGGGATAGTAGACATTCTCTGGAGAAATTAACATGGCCCCTTATCCCGTGTCCGAGGGCGTTGGAAGCTCTATCAAAGTAAAGCCTCCACGACCTATCGTTTGAAACATTTTCCTCATTTGTAATACACATCAAGTCCTCGTCCGAGAATTGAAGTTCAACGATTCATAATCATCTGAAGCACGACTGGCTAAGAAATCTGCTATGGCGCTTCCCTTCACGGTTTTCTGATTTACATGCACAATGTCAAACTCGGACAAGAGCATCTGCCAGCGGGCCATCATCGTTGTTAATACTGGCGCTTCTATTAGAAAATTCAAGGGGTCTAGCTTGGATATCAACCATGTGGTATGGTATAGCATGTACTGCCTAAGCCGTTTGGTGGCCAAAACTAAATCACAACATAGCTTTTAAATTGGCGGGTACCGTGCTTCGCAATCATTAAACTTTTTGCTTAGGAAGTAGATGGCTCGCTCTTTTTTCCCTGACTCATCGTGTTGCCCCAATACGCAACCCATTGAATTCTCAAAGACTGTTAGATAGAAGATTAAAGGTCTGCATGGTATCGGCGCGGCTAAAATCGGAGCATTCGTCAGGTACCTTTTGATCTTCTCCAGAGCTTATTGACATTCCTTATCCCAAACCCCGAGATTATTCTTTCGAAGTAGTCTGAAGACTGGGTCACACCTATATGTTAATTGGGAGATGAAACGGGAGATATAATTTAGCCTCCCCAGAAAACAACGAACTTCCTTCTGAGTATAGGGCGGTGGGAGATCCTGGATGGCTTTCACCTTATCTGGATCAATCTCAATCCTTCTTCTACATACCACGAACCCTAAAAGTTTTCCAGATATAACAACAAAGGTGCATTTGGCCGGGTTAAGCTTCAGCTGGTATTTTCGCAGTCTTTGGAATAGTTTTCTCAAGTTCTGCAGGTGTTCTTCTTCTGTTCGGGACTTAGCGATCATATCATCCAGGTATACTTCTATTTCTTTGTGCATCATACCGTGGAAAAGAGTCGCCATCGCTCTTTGATAAGTCGTTCTCGCGTTCTTTAGCCCGAAAGATATCACCTTGTAGCAAAAAGTGCCCCACATGGTCACGAACGTGGTTTTTGCATGTCGTTCGAGTCCATCTTTATTTGGTTGTACCCTGGGAAGCCGTCCATGAACAAGAACCATGAGTGTCCTACGGTGTAGTCAACCAGCGTGTCAATATGTGACAGAGGGAAGTTGTCTTTAGGGCTAGCTCGGTTGAGATCCTTATAATCTACACACATACGGACCTTTCCATCCTTCTTTGGTACTGGTACAATTTTGCAACCCATTTAGGTTACTTGGTCACTTCCAAGAAGCCAGCATCAAACTACTTTTCACCTATTCTCTGATCTTTAACAACATATCCGGTCTCATTCTTCGGAGTTTTTGTTGTATTGGTTTGCATTCTGGCTTCGTCAGTAGTTTTTGTACAACTATGTCAGTATTCAAACCCGACATATCTTGATAAGTCCAGGCGAAAACATCCTTGAATTCCTGGAGTAGGGCTATCAGTTCATGCCTGGTTTTTGAGGAAAATGTCGTCCCGATTTTTACTTCTTTTCTCTCTTCTTCAGTCCCTAAGTTTACAACTTCTGTTTCTTCTTGGTGGGGCATGATTTGCCTTTCTTCGTTGGCCATCATCCTCATCAACTCTGTAAGGACCTCGCATTCTATCTCATCATTCTCTTCTTCAATTCCTGTTGAGATCTCGGGGCATTCGAAATCTACTTCGGGATTGGATTCGACTTCATTCATACAGTCAATCATGGGAGACCTGGATTAAATGAGAATGAATGTATTGGGAATATAATGGTTTTATATGAGGTGAATGAATATGAATGATGAATGAATGAAATAAATGAGATGTTTGCTATGGGCAAAAACAAAAAGGTTGATTCAGAGCATTACTCTGATCTAGTCCTAAAAACCACAGGTAGATCAATGTGGCTCCAGTTATCAAGAGTTTCCCCCGGGCGGTAGGGGCAGATGTTGGTCAACATAATGCTGACTTGGTCATTTCCAGCTATCATGTTGATGGACATCCCCTCAAGTGATTCATTAAACATTTCTTTCTCGTTGAGTATGTCATTTTCCTTGATTGCTTCTTCGACCTCCTATCCTGGTCGGCAGAATCCTCCAGAGACAAAAGTATTTTTCAAACTGGGGAAAGACATTGGTCTCCATGGAATGTCTTCTCCCTTAAATCTGGCTCTTCTCTGTTCTTCTTTGCTCATGTATTCTTCCTTTCTTTGCTGGACACTTGGTTTGTAACCCAGCCCAAAACGGTCCTTCTTGGTTATTACACTCCTGGCTCGTAGGCTCCCTTGCAATCTTCTCCCTAGCCCTCTTCCTGCTTTGGCTTCTCGGCCCAAAGTTTTAGCAACGGCCATCTTGGTGCAATTAGATAACCTGGGGTAGGGGATCCAATTACCTTCTGCGACGAATGTGGCGTTCACCAGCTCTAATGCTCGAAAAGTGCATTCTGCAGAATCCTCATCATTTTGAATGTAGGGGGTATCTGATGTCACAGAAGCAATGATCTCCTGCTCAGCCTCCACTGTGACCAACTTGCCTTCGATCATGAATTTTAATTTCTGGTGCAGTGATGATGGGACGGCTCCTGCAGAGTGTATCCATGGTCTTCCTAATAAGCAGATGTAGTATGGTTTTATGTCCATCACCACGAAATCTATCACGTATTCAGTCGGCCCAATCAATAGAGGCACCTCAATCTTTCCAAGTATTCCTCTTTGTGTGCCATCGAAGGCTCTCATGGAGTTATGGCAGGGCTTTAGGTGAGAATCATCTATTGGTAGCTTTTGTAGAGTCACCTCAGGTAGTACGTTTAGTGCTGACCCGTTGTCAATCAATACCCCTGGTAACACATACCCCTTGCAATGGGTTGTGATGTTAAGAGCTTTGGTGGACCTCATTCCTCCCTCAGTGATCTCATCATCACTGAATGTTATATGGTTATAGGCGGTGATATGCCCCACTATCCTGTCCAACTTTGATACAAAAATGTCTTGGGGTACAAAAGTCTGGTTCAACACCTTTAGGAGTGCATCACGGAGTTTTTCTGAAATCAGGAGCAACTCTAGCACTGTAATCCTTGCCGGTTGCTTTCGTAGTTGTTCCACTACGCTGTATTCACTATATCTCAGGAATTTTAGAAATTCTTTGGCCCGAGCCTCGGTTACTGGTTCATTTATCTTAGACGGTGGTTCCTCACCGAATATCTGCGCGGGGGTAACCGATGTATCATTTCCTTTATCTTTGGCCACTTCGACAGCCTTCAAGGTCTCTGAGGAGTAACATCTGTCACTCCTCGTGAAGTGGCCCACCTCACCGACATTCACATCACTATTGTCTTGCTCGTCTTTCGGTGTAAGCTCTTCTTTAACTTTATGCTCTTTTACCTCACCAGATTCTAGTTTTTCTGGTATGGTCACATTTACAACGTAGTTCTAGGGAGTCTGTCGTATATCCTTGAATGGGAACGGGGATGACGCTGTGATGATGATCTTGGGAGTCACCTTGTTAGTTTCTCTTTGGGAGGAACTTGCACCCTCCGGCCTGGAGGAGATGACAAAAGGTCTGCCTCTCCCGTATTTAACGTTGCAGCTATTTGTCTTATGTACGTCTGACCCCTTTATTCCTGTAGGCTTCTCGAAGAACTCTATTTACTTTTCATTCATCAATTGTTTCACCAATCTCTTAAACTCGTCGCACTATTGGATGTCGTGTCCTTCGTCCTGATGGAATTCACAGTACGCTCCACATACCTTCTGTGCTACTACCATGCCCCTATCGATCAAGCGGGCCATGCACAATTGCTGAAATATCCACCATAAAGGAGACTTGATTTCTGACACATTCCATTCTCCTTAACCTCCCTGATAGAGCACTCCTCAATAGCATTTACTCCCTTGTTCCCGTGATTAGGCAATGGGTTAGCAGCTATACTTGGTTCTTCAAACTTAAGTATCTCAGAATCGATTAGGTTCTACACAAGCTTCTTGAAAGCAAGGCAGTTCTTAGTGGGATGACCAGGGGCAACACCATGATAATCGCATTGTGCGTTCGGGTTATACTAGGACGGGAGTGGCAGTTTGAACAGAGTAACGTAGTATGGACGAACCAAATCTGGTTCATACAACTGAGAGTAAAGCTCAGAGTACGAAACAGGTAGTGGAGTAAAAGTTTGCATCTCTTTCTCTTTTCTCAGGGTTATCTCCCCTCTTTGGTTCGAGTTTTGTGCTTTCCCAGCAGACGCTTGCGGCTGCGAGACTGTAAAATTCTTCGGGGCGCTGTAAGTACTGGCAGTGTTCACCTCATTCTTCTTGTTGTACTTCTGGGAACTTTTCCGCTACCAATCCTACCGCTCTTGATTGCCAATTCAAGGGACTCCCCGGTCCTAATTAAATCAGCAAAACTTTGAGTCGTGTTATTAATGAGGCGATCAAATAGTGTCCCTTCAGAGTATTAACAAATAAATGAGTAATTTCATATTCTGGGAGGGGTAGCTGAATCTGGGCGGCCACTTCCCGCCACCTCTGAGTATACCGTCGCAGACTTTCGTTAGACTTCTGCCCCATATTTTCTAACATAATTCTGCTGGGCGTCATGTCTGTCACGTGCTTGTATTGCTCGATGAATGCTCTTGAGAGATCTTTCCAGGTTTTAATGTTTACTCGGCTCAACTGGGTGTACCACCACAGCGCCGCCCTAGTCAGACTGTCCTGGAAACAGTGAATTAGTAGTTTCTCATCCTTGAGGTAGGCCATCTTTCGATAATACATTGTTACGTGCGCAGAAGGACACATGGTTTCATCGTATTTGTCGAACTCTGGTGTTTTAAATTTTGGTAGCAGGACAAGGTTGGATACCATACTCAAGTCACTGGCATCGCTTCCCAATTCTTCTATAGTTTACAGGGCTTTAAATCTTTCCTCCATAAGGTGAAACCTCTCTTCCCACTTCTTTTCTACCTCTGTCATGATCCTTTCGACCAAGTTCAGGTCTGGCACCTCCTCTTCATAGAGTGCTTCTGTGTCAAGGGGTTGATTCTAAGATGCCCCTACCTGAAGATTAGCAGACATCCCAGCAGGGTCGATATATACCTTTCTGGCCAAATTTGGCGTAGCCGGTTGAACCTTACTGTGAGCTGGGGTACCTTCTGGCTCTTGAGCGACTTCTCTTTTTACTTTTTTTCTGAGGCTCTTGGCCAACAACACAGTTATATCATATACTATCGACGCTTGTGACTGAGCAATCTGGTCACTGAGGCTTCTCTAGGCCTCATCAAATCTAGCTTCCAGATCTCTCTGTCCTTTCTCTAGACTGATTATTTTGTCTTCCATGAGCTTGCTTTGTAGTCGGGTAAGATATGGATGATGAATGATTGTGGCTTAACTTCTACTTTCACACTGCCACAATATTTACAATATTAATATGATTGCAAGGAAAATAAATGCATGTATAATGATGCAAATGTCATGATGCAAAGTAAGAATGTATGCAAATAAAGGTACTGATTCCGCTGGTAATCACCCTTTTGAACTACTTCCACGAGAATTAAAGGATCTTGATTACAATAGAGTTCATATTACAAAAGGAGGGTTCCTACTACAAAAGAGTCCTAATTACAACACAGAGTCCTACAGATAAGCCCTAGCTCTATCTCCTAATTTTCCAATAGCCCTGAGCAGCTTGATGAACCTGGGTGCTTCTTCCATGCCTGCGGCTACGAAAGGTCGGAGTGCTTCGGCTTCGACAGCTAAGTCACTCACATACCTTGCGACTCGCTGTATGTCCACCATTAGGTTCGCATAGTATTGGTCCATATCCTGCACCATCCAGGCAGCATCACACAGCCTTCTTTGCCAATAATTGTCTCATCCGGCTACAGCTTCTTCTAATACTCTAATTCTTTCCCTATAATCCTAAACAGTTGCTTCAAGCGACTCGATCTGGGCTCGTAACGTGCCAACTTCACGCTCCCTTTCTTGAAGTTCGATGTAGCCATTTCTCTGACGGCAAGTCTAAAAGGAGTGTTCTAATTCTGCCAACCTTCCCTCTAACTCGACATTCTGACTTTGGCTCTGATTCAGGCTTTGGATGGTGTCATCGTAAAATCTTTGCATCTCTAACAGTCTATTCCTACTACCCATAGACCTTCTTTTCCAAGCGGCGGTGTTCTCTCTTTCGTAGTTGACTGCTTATTTTCCTTTGCTGATCTCTTGCCTAGTTCTTTCTTTTTCTTGATCGATTGCCTCCTTGAAAGACGGTCTTTCTTCCTCAGTAGCTAACCTGCAGCTTTCTATCTCTTTCTCAATCGGTCGCTTGCTGATCTCTCATTCTTCTTCCGCCAAATAGATATCGTTCATTCTTTCCTTTTCCACAGCTATGAACTGACTTCGGTTGGCCTTATGTACTTTCGCTTGGAGTAGGAGGGTATCCTTCTGGTAAAGAGCATTCTTCCCACTCAAATCCGAATTCAATTTCTTCAATTGCCTAATGATCTCATCCCGCTCGTCAACCTCTAAGCTCACTTTATAAAGCTCACTCACATGCTGAGTCTGTTGGGTTTCCATCTTCCTCTTAATTTCTTCGAGTTCGTTCCTTAAATTATCAGCTTCATATGGTACTACCCTCGTAAGCTCCTCAAGTGACATAGTTGGTCCCTGGTCGGGTTCTGGAATCTTATCATTAATCCTCAAGCGCCTCTAAAGATCGTAGTCTGGGGTGGTCATATGCTCGGTGTCTCCTTCCACTCTGATCCGATAACAATGGTCTCAAGCCCTCATGATAGTCTGGACTTTTTCCTTAAACTCACATTTGAAAGAAAATTCAGTTTGGCTCAATTCGACGGTATTGGGAACAAACTGTCGTGATCCGAATTGTTGGGACACCAGAAGCGGAGCACAAGCAATCCCACAATGCAGCCTCAACATCATCAACCAGTCGTAATCACCGCAACTGTACAAGAAGTAATTAACTCTATCGAGTCACGGGACCCTTCATACTATGTCTTCGTCTTGAATGTTCCTGAAGAAACTAGACCATCTCTTCGTCTTCAAGTTTTCTCACCACTCTTTTGCTAAGTACTCATGTAAAGTCGAAAAGCTTTGAAAGGATATCCCCGGTAGGACCCTCGTCGGTGTCTTCCACATGTGGCTCTGAACCCATACCTGTAATAGCTGTGCACATCCCCGAAAATGTCTTTCTTCGTGCTTTCGACTGGCATTTAAAGAAATAAAGGTCTCGGCCAAGATTGCTGGTACTGGATTCGTCTTCCGTTTCATACGCTCAAACAGGTCTAGAATGGTTACATCAATGTTTCCAAGAGTTCTTGGAAAGATTACCAACCCATATATTCCGAAGGCAAATAGGTCTATCTTCTTCCCCTCATCTGGATGTGCAGGTATGATGTCTCGAATATTCTCCCATGCAAAGACTGTATTGTCTCCTCAAAGTCAGATCAGACCATTAACCCAATCGTCACTCATCCCGGTAAAGGTTTTGAGCTTCGAAGTGTAATTCTGATTCCTCAGAGGTTTTGCGTAGATCCAATCTCTCTGAACGTTCTTCTGATTAAGTAGGGCAGTGTCTCTTCTACTGTAGGCATCATGTCTTGTCCATTGAAGGTGAAGCAGCAAAAGGCATGATTCCAGAACTAAAAAATAGCTCAGAGTAGGGGCTGGTTGACTCGAACGTATAATAGTCGTGCAATGTCGCCATAACTATCAAAGAACATGTCTTGTAGTCTTCGGTCTCATCCTTCCCAGATGCTTTTAAGATCCCATAAGTTGTTCTGTTGAAGACTCACGTAGGTGTACCCTGCTACTACGCGCTCGCTCGACAAGCTGTCCCCTTGGGCCTTCTAATTGACCTCCGACCAATGTCTGACTGACAAGTTAAGCTCTTCTTTCCTAAGATACCTTTTTTCCATAGTGAAAACCACTTGATCCAGTACCTTTATGTAATGCAAATGCAATAATGTATGAAAAAAGCAAAAGCAAAAAAAGAAAACAAGTCAGTACCAGATAGAATTAATAAATACATAAATAAAAGGACGAATTAAATAAGGTAAACAAACAAAACAACCCTATTTATCCCGTCTAAAAACACCTAAGGTTATCCGCATGGCTCTAAAGGGGTGGGTTTCTATATGTTCTCTACATGCAGTCTTGGTTCTAGGAGGTACCCAAATTGTCCTTGATGTCCTCTACTAAAAGTAGCAAGGCCCCTGATCATCACCCATTATAGGCTCCTTTCAACCGGGTTTAATTCAGGGGGGCCCATTCGCTTATGCCTGCACGAATGAACGATATCCTTACGAAAGCATAAGGTACTCGAGCCCTGAAGGTACTTGCTAGGCCTATATGGGAGAATGATATCTCCACAAAAGCATTAGCGTTTTCCCCCCACTTAAAAAAATGGGCTTATATGCCATGTTTTAAATGCGTCAAAATAAATGCGAAATCATAACCGAATGTTAGTTTAATAGTCACTTTAATCCGGAATTGCTAATAGTAATAAAACGGTAATTGTTTAAAAAGCTTGACTCTCTTTATTTTGTTAAAAAATAAAAAACGTCCCCAGCAGAGTCGTCATCTGTAGAGATGTCCCTCTCGCTAAAAAAAACGTATATTCGAAGTATTTGTTGTCTTTCGGATATAAAAATGTTTATTTCATGGGGTTTTTTAAAAAATCGCGTTTTATTTAGAAACTGGAGTCGCCACCGACCACTTAGGTAGGCCGGACACCATAAAAACCAGAGATTTAAAAATTGTTGGGTTCAGGAGTCGGTTACGGATGGGGGATGATTAGCACCCCCACACCGCCCAAAATTGGTACTTTAATAATTACCGCTTTATTAATATTAGACTTTTCGGATTAAAGTGACAATTAAATTAAATTTTGATTATAAGCACGAGTAAGTTTTAAAGGCCCCGTTATCCGAGAGCAAACGCCCAACCACTGTCACTACGCCTGATACTTGCCCCGTTTACGCTCGGATAAAAGGGCACCGCATTGACAATTTGTATTCCATTATGCAACCTTAGAGAAATAATTTGGAAACATACATTTACATTGACATGGTAAAGGACAAAATAAATAATGAAAAATACAAGTATCACGAAAGTAAGCAAATATGATGAACGACACGAACATACACATCATAATAATAACGAGGCATGAATAAAAAACATGTGGGAAATAAAAACATATACTTCAAGAATACATACATATTAAAAATAAAGCACAATGTAACATATGCATGACATAAATGTATTATAATGTTAATTTCACAAATCAAAACAACATGCTAACAAAGGAACTAATACCTAGTACATAACATATGACCTAATTTGCATACACAAATAAATAAATATAAACATGGTATTATACATGACCAAAAAGACACACTAACATGTAACCTAGAAAAGGGATATGGAAATTTATGTTAGTATACACAAACATGCTAATATATAACGTGATATTTGAAATAAACTAAGCCCTACATGTTAAAGATATGCATGCAAACACGAACAAATGAAGTAGAAAATAAAACAAGACATAGCATATCTAAAAATAAACGAGAGCATGATAAAAACATAAGTAGATAATGGGCAAATTATACATGCTAAAAACACATAATATAAACAAAATAACATAAATATCCAAAATTTTACCAAGGACCGAAATGAACAAAAAATAAAACAGAAAGCTGGAATTAAATAAACAAAATGCACACTTAGGGACGCAATTAAGAACTGGACAAAACTGGGGAGGACTAAGAATGCGATTAACCTATGCGGCAAGCCCAAACTGAAAACTTCAAAAATGCGGAGGGACTAAGCACGTATTTTCTCCTTTTTAAAACTGATTTCGGTTTAATTTAGGGGTGGAATTGAAAACTTTGGCAAACTAGGGAGGACCGGGGTGATGAATATCCCATGCGGCGAGATAGAAATGAAAATAATGAAAATGCTGAGGGATTTATGACGCGATTTCACCATTTTTAAAAATAAAACGCTTATAAAATCCCCTCATTCGGCCCAAAATCAAATTTTCCCCATTTTTAATCCCCATTTTATAAAACACCCCGACCCTCATTTTTTCTCTCAAAACCAAACCTTCAATCTTTGAAAAACCCAGAAACCGGCGGCCAACCGCCGTCTCCTCCGCCGCCGGCCGCCGCTAATCGGTGCCGGCGAACCCAAAAAAACCACCAAAGCCAACCTCGCTTCAACCCAAACTCGAATCTAAACTTTGATTCAAAGAAAAGACTCTTCTTTTTCCTAGATCTAAGAAAATACGAAGCGGAAACTATATATTTTTTGAAACCGAGACCGAAAGAACGTCTCCCCCTTTTAGCCGGCTCACCATATTTAGGCTTGTTGCCGGTGGAGGAACTGACGACCGAAGGTAAAATCACTCACTCCTTTTCTTTTGTTACTTTTAGAGCATATGCATACATGCAACACTAGAGATGAATGGATACCTTTTTGTGTTTTTTTGTGTTCGAAAAAAAGAGAACAAGAGGATGAGATTCTTTTTTTGTATTTCTGGGAAACTGGTTATAGCTGAACTTCTCCTTTTTTGATTTTCGATTTTGAGTTACATATCTCTCTCTATTTTTGTTTGGTAAGACTAGTACATAAGATATATTTTTTGATCTGATTTTGTTCTGACGCCTTTCCATTTCTTTGTGTCTTTGGCATGCCCGGCCATGCCTGGTGGTTGGTACGGTGGCATGGGGAAAGTGACCGCTCGGCTACGTGGACTGGCGTCTCGGGAGATAAAACGATTATCACTGCCAGAACTATTCCTAGCCGTTGGATTAAATCTAATCCAACGGTTAGGATTGCTCGATGATCAAACGGCTGAGATGAGGCCTTGGAAATGATGTAGCGGCTCTGGATTGCGCCATGTGGCCTGGAGAGGATGGTCGGCCTTGTACGTGTCTCATACGCGCGAGTGGATAATCCAACAGCCCGCGCGTGGGTTTCACGCGGCAGATGAGGGGTCTCCATGCTTCATCCGTGGCCGTTGGATCCATATCTGATCCAACGACCCTCGTGCAGCTGCGCAAGATGAAAAAAGGGCATCAGGGTTCCAATATTTGATATGGGTTAGGGTTTCTTAGGATGTGGGCTGGCCGGTTAGAGCCCAATGTAAAAGGTTGTGGGTTTTGTACATGGGCTGGATATTAATTTATTTTTTGGGTTTATGACACTTTATCTGTTTACAATAGTAATAATAATACTAATAATAACAATTAATACGTATATACACGCTTGCAAATGTACACGTACATGGACACATACGTATATAGCATACACATACATGCTTATGTACGCACATATACAATTCATGCAATACTCTTTCGTATACGTAATAATGACTTTAATAATACACACATGCAAACATATATACGAATATTAATAAATTACACATTTTAATTAATATCATATACGATCATACATACATATACAATCATACACATAATCAACATAAATATCCACATACAGATATTACGTATACATTAATCACACGTACACACATACATATATGTAAACACGCGACAATATTAACCGATTATTATATTATTACGGCACCATATTAACAAATTCAGATAAAAATGAGTGATTACAGATACTATCGTAAGTTTATAAAGGGGTTTGCTACTTTGGCTGCACCGCTATCTGACTTGTGAAAAAGGAAGAAACATTTGTATGGAATGAGAAAAGACTTATGGTTTTTGAGCAATTGAAGCAAGCATTGTGCAGTGCACCAATTTTAAGCCTTCTAGATTTTAATCAAATTTTTGTGGTGGAAACATATTCTTCATGGATGGGTATAGGAGCTGTATTGAGTCAAGGAGGAAAACAACTAGCTTGCTTCAGCAATAAATTGAGTACTAGAATGCAGCGTCGGCTTATCAACGCGAAATGTTTGCAATTACGCAAGTAGTGAGTAGATGGTGACAATACTTGGTGGGCAGACAATTTCGAATTATCACTGACCAGAAAGCCTTACGTGAATTGACCAACGAAACAATTCAGACTCCAGAGCAGCAACAATGGTTATCCAAACTCATTGGGTATGACTTTGAAATATGCTATCGTTCAGGATCGAAGAATATCGTGGCTGATGCGTTACCTAGGGAGCCCGAGGGACATTTATGGCTCTGTCGAGACTAGTGATGGGACTTATTGAAGAGATTCAAAGAGTTAATAATCATAATGAAGAATTGAAGCAGGTTCGAGAAAAAATGAATCAAAACTTGATGGGTATGGATGAATATAGTGAAAAGGATGGTGTGATAGTGTATAAGAGCGAAATATTTATTCCACATGATGAGACATTGAAATCTATCATTCTTTGGGAATTTCATAGTTCGGTGACAGGTGGTCATGCTGGTATACTTCGAACATTTCATCTTTTAACTTCCAATTTTTATTGGAAGAAAATGAGGGAAGATGTTAAGAGGTTTGTGGGAAATTGTCAGATTTTCCAGCGTATGGAGAAGGTTTTTGAAGATATTTCTCTCGACTTCATCACAAGATTACCAAGATCGAAGGTAAGGAAGCTATCTTAGTGGTGGTAGATAGATTGACTAAATATGGTCATTTTTTCTCTCTTCTTAATAATTACAGTAGCTCATATGTGGCTGAGGTTATGGTGAAATGGATTATGAAATTGCATGGTGTGCCCAGGTCAATAGTAAGTGGTTGTGACAACTTGTTCATGAGTCAACTGTGGACTGAGCTTTCTAAGCTACAAGGGACGGTGCTTCGTATGAGTTCAGCTTACCATTCGCAAACTGATGGGCAAATTGAAGCTTTAAATCAATGTTTGGAGATGTATTTCATGTGCCTTGCGGGGAATGAACCAAGCAAGTGGAACAAGTACTTGGCGTGGGCAGAGTATTGGTACAATACCTCGTATCAAACTTCTGCAGGGATGACACCGTTGAAAGCCTTAAATGGTAGCGATCCATCAGCTCTAGTCAATTATCTAGGGGGAACTGCATGTAATGCTAAAGTTGATCGAGAACTACAAGAGAGGGATGAACTACTTAGAGCATTAAAGAAGAATATATGGCAAGCCCAAGTCCGTATGAAGAATCAAGCAGATCAAAAGAGGCGAGAGTTAGAATTTGAGGTGAGAGATTGGATGTTTGTTTGACTTCAACCTTATCGCCAGATATCTTCGAGATTGCAGCGACAAAAAAAATTAAGTCTTCGATTCTTTAGGCCGTATCAAGTTTTGAAGAAAGTGGGAAGTATAGCTTATAAGTTGGAACTATCAGAATCAGCTAGGATACATCCGGTATTTCACACTTTGCAGCTGAAGCTATGTCGAGGGCAGCCTAATCAATAGGTGACATCAATGTCCATGTTGATGGAACCTGGAGCAAACATTGATCAGAACCTTGAGGACAAGGTCCTTTCTAAAGAGGAGTGTAATGCTATGAATGAAACCGATTTGAATGATGCTGATTTGGGACTTAAAGAATAACTGGCAATTGGAGTGCAACAACGTGTGAACCGAAAAAGACAGAGAGGAATGAGGACAAGGAAGACCCCAACAGTTAACAGATTACGTCCTTTATTAAGAAATGTGTATAAATAATGACAAGGAATTGTAAAGAAATTTTCATAAGAAATATTATTTGAGTGTCCTTTCTCTATTTCTCTCTATTTCCCCCCCTTTCATCTAGCTAATTGTCTAAGTCAAGATTATACCTGACAAAGAATCTGTGCGATTATCTTGGTTCCAAGCATGCATGGTGTGATGTATTCGTGTGGTTCATTGTTCACCTGTGATGCTTGTGTGTAGCGTTCATACCGAGTTTTATCCCCTGACATACTATTTTGTATACTCCTTTCTTCCGACTAGATTTAAGAGAATTTTTAATGAAACACGTAATAGTATTTAGTTGTATAATTTTCTTTATAATAAAATCATACTATATCAATAGAAAAATAATGTTTTCGGTCATCATTAATAATGTTTTCGTTATTTGTGTTTGTTATTATCATTTGAGTAGACTATTAAATATTAGTTCTTACTAATTGTTTTTGTAATATTCATGATGATATGGATCATTCACGTTTAAATATGTGTTATCTTTTCATTTGAAAAAAAAGAGTCTCTTTTGTAAATACATTGTATAATAATTCATATATTAATATACATTTGAATCCAACAAGTGGCCCTAGAGAAAGAAATGATGGTCTTAAAAGACTCAGATTCAAACAGTTTTATTTGAAAGGTGTGTGTCTTATCAAAAAGTTAAAAAAAAGTAAGAACAAATATTATATAGTAATCATTTTAGGACTATTAAAAAATACTTTAAACGGTAGAATTGGTTTTTTTTTTTACTATCTAAACTTAATCCAACTTGATATATGATTACCTAGGATTATACTTGATCATTTTCTTGTCTTGTTTTTAGTTCATGCAAATAAATGTGCAATTTCCTTTTCGATACTGAATTTACTTTTTTATTAAATTTATTCAAAAGTCGAATATCTATAAAAAAAAATTATTCGAAGTAGAACCGATGCAACCGGAGACAAGTTCCGAGGCAATTCAGACACTTATCTTGTTGACTCTTGTAGTGGAGCAGTCCCCACCACCTTCTAATTTATGGGAGACCTTTCTCCCAATTTGTCAAATTCAGACAGCGTAACATTACTGCTGCTCCCAAACTAATATGGATTTGGTTCACATTAAAACAAATGATTTGGGTGACACCGGATTGATTCAGTTTCGGTTGGGTCATAAATTTTTTGAACCCTTTATGATGATATATGATCATCAAATAAATATTGATGTTAGGTAAAAAGTCCTGAAAAAATATTTCTTGGTGACCAAATGTGACTTTGGATAGTATTGACGTGTTTGGATCACCCGAAACTAGTCTTAACAGCCATTGTAACACCAGCTCTATGTTCTTTTGTTCACATTTTTGTTATGTTTAAAGAGAAGGAAGCAAAGAGGAAAGTGTATCACTAAATTCACTAATTAATCTTTTGTATAGGAAAAACATCCATGTACAAATAAACCATTTATACACTAGTTTCTTATTGAATTCTAAACCATCTATTCGTCTTTATCTTCATCTTCAGCATAGCTGAAAGGCAGTGGCACAGACTTGAATGCTCGATACTTGCCGGCGTTATTCAAATGCTCGTTCTCTAACCTGGAATTAACGTTTCCAAACATGTCAGATTCCCATCCCATCTTAAAGATTTTAATTTATTAGAAAACAGGGAAATAACACACTTAGTTTACCAGAAGAAATTCCACATCCCTCGCCGTATTATCTCGAGGCTGGCCACGATGGTGATCATGGTTTGCCTATGCAAACCAAATAACTTGAAATTGAACACGGTTTGCAACCATGCAAATCTCAGAAGAACATTTAGGACCTGCATTCCAATAAAAGTACCCCGTCAAACAGATAAACAAGTTTGGAGTTCGAATCCTCACTTTTTAGACTTACCATGGCACCAAAGTATACACATTTTCGCGGTATAAGGAGTTTGTCTCTCAGCCATCGGTTCCTGGAATGACGTTGAAGAAGCCCCCAATCATAGACAAGGTCCCAATAAGTACCGATAATGGCGGCAGTCGCCGAGAAAATGAGAGCCAATATTTCCCAACTCAACCCTTCATTAAGACTGTAAGCAGTTCTTAAACAGAGGGCTACAATGGTGATGAAATATTTCCCTGCATTGTACCCTGCAAAGTGTCTTTCTCTTCCAAAAAACGACGCAAGCACTGAAGAAGGCGAGACCAGAAAGGTATCACGGCGACGATGAAACTGAAAGTGTTGAAAACATCGTTGCTATTGCAACTGTTTTCTCGGTGTCTGAAATCTCCCCAACCATAGTAACAAATGTAGAACTCAAGACTTCTAAAAGCTTGAACCTGAAACAAAAATAATGGATTGAAATAATAGTAATAATAATAATAACAACAACATGGAAGACAATTCAAACAATGTCGTGAAATGTTCATTTCACAAACCTGACTAGTTAACTGATCTGCCAGGAAAAAAATCTGGGAGCCTGACCTGCAATTTGAAAGGAATTTCACAGATGAACAGATTCGTAAATGCATCAAACATTGATATCTAATGCTGATACTTCAAGAAAAATGAGTGCTTACCTTGTAAAAAGGGGCTAAGATACTGTGAAACAAACAAGTGAGGAAGAAGAAACGACTTGATCGAAATAGGATGTTGAATGGCAAGAACAGTATGACAAACACCACCTGCAGACCGAACAAGACCAAGGAATCAGTTGTAAGTTATATATATAGTTATGAATGGATTCAATGATCTTACCAATACCAAGATCAAAGGGACGATTTCGGTGAAAACTTTATAATCATTAGTTTTGGGATCCATCTCTATATCAAGATTTGAGAGAACACTGGCAAGCGCCATTACCAAAAGGCCAAAACTTACAAGGAGCACTTCTCGATACCCAAGTTCGGTTCCTTGCTTGAAACCAAATATGAATGCATAGTAAACTCGATACTTTCTCCAAAAGTACACATTTACGGCATACATCACCGTATGTAGAACAATGAATCCAAATAAACTGCAAAATTGTTTGCCAAAAACTTTTCAAACAACTGGTTTATATACAAACTGAAATCAATTTCGATTGTAGGGATATGATTCTAAGCCAAAACGATTAATTTATTACCTGTAAGGAGGAAACATGGTTTCCATGTATTGGTCCGTTCCATCGTGACCCAAGATATGTGGAGCACGGATGATCAAAATAAGTGCTACTACGAGAGCAAATGCGCATCCGGCAAAGAAACCTGAAAAAATATTCAAGAATTGCAGAGATTTATATTTTTTCAAAAACAAATTGCTTAGGTAATTTCCTATATTTTGTGTATGAAATCAAAAACTCTACCGGTATAAAATGTTGTTGTATGTCTTTGTTTTCTAGCTTTGGGCCTCAAAATATTCATTCCTTTAATGCGGTTCGAGTTTGCAAAATGTTTGATGAATGTAGCCTCAACTCTTTCCATAAGTTTTGTAACCTCTTCGGAGCTACCTAGATAAGAACCATCCACCATGTTCATGTATGATTTTGAAGCATCCCTTGAGCTGATCTGCAATCATAAAACGAAACACTGTTACAAAACCCAGAAATCTAAATATTTTTCCACATGAATGAGGTGTATATATATGTGTACCTTGTCATATTTCTTCATGATTTTTGAGAAAGCCAATGTATTTAAGAAGCTGTAACTTTTGAGAAGGAGAAGTTTCTGGTAGAATTCAACAAAAGCTCGCTTAAGTTTATTCTCAACTCTGTTCAAATTTTCCCTATCAAACTTCAATTCTGACTGCTTAGGAGCATTTAGAATCACTTTAATGGTAGATCTAGGCGTAGCTAGTGTGTCATTCATTTTAACACGGTCCAGTATCTGCAACGGAGCTGGTTTATGTTCCCTGAATTTATTAAAAACCATTGTTTTTTCATTGTTTTGCGCTCCAATATTTTGCTTTGCAATATTTTTCTTATAGTCATCCGAATCATCGTGCACGCTTGGCCCTTCTTCTATGATCTCCATGTGGTCAACTGATCTTCCTGCAAATCAACAATCAATGGGTATTCATAAAAGTTGCTTATCTTGTTTTAATTTTTGGTATAAATATTCAGTGCTTACTGCCACTAGCTCTAGCACTGGCCGGAGTCGAAGCCGCTAGCAGAGCAGCTGATGCTGCTATAGACGAGGCAAGACGAGTCATGTCGATGGACCGGTCTTACCACGACCATCCTTGTGGATTCTCCACTTTGATTCTAAAAGCAATAAAAGCATCCATTTGTTTGTTCAGGGTCTCAGCCTCGTTCATTACCTCGGCCACCTTGGACTTGTAAAACTTATCCACCTTATTGAACTCATCGTCCTGCCTCTTGAAGTACACTAGTTCGTACTCTCCACCTTTGTCCCCTTGCATAAGGAACGTCGTCTCGTACTTCTCGGAGCCGTTCCGGTTGACAGAATTCACCAAAATGGGATGATCTTCGACGTCGGGCGACGTCAAATCAATGGATTGTTGAACATGTCTATGAACCAACAACCCACTAAAAGCTCTGTACATGGACAGGCTTCGTTTCAATCCATGTGGGACGGGCTGTTGTTGTTTTGTTCTTTGGTTGAAAACTTGAATGTCTTTTAAAAGGGTTTTCAGAAAATTGTAATCCATGTATGTCCCTTGCCATACGGGCACCATCTGAGATGCTAATTCCTGACCAAACTTCATCTTGGTTGGGATACAAAACCAAAAACGAAGCTTTAAGAAATGTCTGGAAAGTGGAAACTGATTTAGAAGGAACTTAGTTTAATGAATGGTAAAGCTTTAAGACTGCTTATAGGCATAAAACATTCACTTTATCTCTGTGGTTCCCTTTCCTCAGTACTTCTGGTTTCTCTGTTCACGTAAAGAATTTTCAACTGCTAGAGAAAATAATAGTAATAATTATACTATAAGCAGTGGGCGAGTAGAAATCCACTACTTTTTTCGGTGCTCTATATATGTTCTCATATTAAAATATTAAGTTTAAAGTTTATGGTTAAGGCTTAAAGTTAAAATTTAATGTTAGAGTTTAGAAAATTAGAAGTAGAATGTATTTGTTAGTATTTAAGATTTAAAGTTTAAAATTTAAAATTATAACTTAAAATTTAATATGTTTTAGTGTTGAGCATATAAAGAAATATAGAAGATGACAAATTTTGTACACAGTGGCCAGTTAATATATGCGGAAATTTCTCATGTCAGAATCAAGAAACATACCACTTGGAATTTAAGACAAAAAATGGTTGACCTCCTTTGACATCTCGGTTGTTTGTGGGGTTCTTTTCAATAGTGTCATTCTTAAGCTTTTTCTGTTACAAGTTCAATATTGATTTAATGTATTAGGTAAAGAATTCTCCCTTTTTTTCTTAATTCTGCTTTGAAAATTTAACACTTTTTTAGAATTGGAACCCATTTATTGGATACCCTTTCAAATCTCTTTTGGATTAACCTTTTTTTAATAAAAATATATTATTATATGCTTCATTAAAAATTTTACTAAATTTAATTAAAAAAAGTACATATGAGAACATTTACAGAGATGTACAACATAAACTTTATCACAAATTAAACAAAACGAAACACAAAGAAATTAAACAAACCTCGCCAACCACAAAACACACGACCCCTACATATTTAGGTCCTCAATCAGTAGAGCAGCAATTCCATCAGGCTTCGGAAAATAGAGAACCTCAAAAGTACGAGCAGGCGCAAACTTTAGTCATAGCGTCAGCTACCTTATTCCCCCCTACGAACATGCTGCAAATGCACCACCCAAGGCTGTTGATGGAGCTCACCCAACTGGCATAACATTGTTGAACTACTATGCCTAGCCGAATCCATCTGGAGGGTACGGAAAGCCTCCAAACTGTCTACTTCAGGACCACCTGCCGATAGCCCGCATCCCGAGAGCTTCTAAGGTTATGAATATTTTTTTATAAAAATGACAAGAATTTAAGTAATTATATAATTTCTTACCATGACACGACTTACACAATTTCTTATAAAAATAGTAAAAATTTAAGTTATCATATAAGAATTATATAGTTACACAATAATTAAGTAGTTAAATTGTGTAGTTATACAAATAGTAATGAATTTTATAATTACACAATAATTGTGTAGTTACATAATTTTTTATTCATCCTACACAAATTCTTACTAAAATGATAAAAAAATATAGCTATAAAAAAGTATGCTTAATTTTAGACTAATTTTAAGGGTCTTATTTTAGACAAATCCTCGCATCCCACGCCGCAAGAAGTCCTCTAAATTGCCAATCTAATTTTTTCAATCATTTTGACTCTTCTTGTGTACCCATTTACAGATTCTGTAAAGAAAATAAATCATTAAGAACATGTTTTATTTTAAAAAGTTTGCAACTTCAAGCAAAGCTGAAGTTTTAATACTCTTATATGCTACGTTTATATTAATATAAGTAAAGTTTTAATTAATTTTGTACGAGTTTTAAAGTAATTTATCATAACATAAAAGAAGAATTAATACAAATTTAAACTTGAAATTAGAAAGTTGAGTAAAAAAGTATACATATTCAAAATAAGCAATATTATCTGTTTTATTTGTTCAAATTAAATCACATGAATGACTAAGAATGACCAAATCAAATATTACGATTTAAAACTAATGGAATCAGATGAGTGAACCAAGAACTGTAGAACTTGAGAGTTTGCACAGAAAAATGATTACTAAAAGAGAGACAGTCCTTTCACACATTTTATTAATGAAACTTGTAATACCTCAAGCAAGGCCGGCTTATAGATAAGGCCTCATAAAATATGTGCAAAAGTTATAAAAAAAAAAAAAAAAGTGATGCGAGATACCCTTCATATTCTTAAGCCAATGACCAACAATGATGTCAGCATAGATTATATTTCCCACTTTTATGGGCCCCACCCATTGCAAAGTTCAGTCTATAACATAGACCGTACGTAGACATATAGACGTGTAAAATGACAGAGCCTCCCCCCATAGAAGACCACTTCTTCCATTGGGTGATCCGGTGATTTAAGTGCAATCGAACATAAAAATTGTAATATAATTCAACTTATTAAAAATTTGAGGGAAATAATTACCTTAAAAAATGTAAACAAACCGTAATATAATTTAAGAGTGGCCTTAAAAAATTCTAAGTATCAAGATATCCTATTTCTATTTGATCTCTTAAATATTCTAAAAAATATTAAGAGTAGTTAATTTAAAAACACTATATCCACACTAGAATAACTGATTTTCTTTTTTAAATACACTAATTGGTTTAGTGACTAAGAATAATCATATTACCATATATTGTATGAGTTCGAATCTCGATATGAAAATGTAACACTTCTCAATTTAATCAAAAATATGAGAAAAAGTTTCTTTAAAAAATTAAGCTATCGCTATCTCTAATACAGTTGTTGCGAACCAACACCTCACTCTATCGATTCTTTGAAGAACCATATTGGTCTCTTTTAATTTCTAAAATTATTTAGCTCAAAAATAAAGTTGTGTTGTTCCTATTCTTACCTTTTTAATTACATTTTTAGTTTTTACCTGTATTTTTTATTGTATCATATTTGATCGATGAATTTGCATCAAAAAAATTAGTGGTTACCTTTTATTGTTTTAATTGTATTTAAGATGATTTCTTACAAAACAATGAAAATAATATATTACAAAACAATGAAGTTGTTTTAATCACGTTTGTATGATTTAGTAATAAAATTTTAAATTAATAGTTTAAATAGATGAAATATATTCTCTTTCTATAGGGGTCTATTTTTGAGTTTTCGCACAGAGCCACGAAAATATTCGAGACGGCCCTGACCTCAAGAATGAGATCGAGTGATATTTATACAACAGTTGTATGCATTAGATTGAAAACGGTAACCTAACAAACTCTCCTAATCGTTTCAGCTAACTCATAACAACTTAACTAATATTTTTTACAACCATTAAGTTGTCGATCGAGTATAACTCGATTGACTTTGTCGTTGGTGCAATACATATGAGGACGAGAGTTTGAGCAATGGTGGATCCACATGTATGGTTGGGTGGCATTGTACTCACTTTAAACTTTTCAAAGTTCACACATTTGACATCAATTTTTTTAATTTTTATATATTAATCCTTAAATTTTATTACTTGTTCTAACCCTGAAATTTTGACTTCTGCCAACCCTTAAAAATATTTTGAATTATGTCCACCCTCAAAAAAATTCTGAATCTACCACTGAGTTTGGGAATGATTAAGCAGTCAATAATTTTCAATTTATGTATGAAGAAGAGTCTAGATAGTATATATCTTGTACACCGAAAGTTAGAAAAAAAATACCAAATCAAGTTAATTTGGTGCTTACTCGTGTTCCAAAACATGAAAAAAGAAATGCTCGTACAAACGTAACGTTACGATTTTAAATCCCTATTTCACCCTAAATAAATCATATGTGAACTCTATAATTAATTTTAGTTGACCTGAATTGTATATAGTTCAACACTTCTTAAAATATTATATTAAAAAAATACTTCTTAAAATATTAATTATAGTTGTATGGTTTAAATACCAAATAAACACTTATAATTGTATCCAAAAGTCAAATGAATTACCGGTTCGGTCTTTAAATCAAATGAGTCCTTAAATAAAAAGTTGTGATCAAATAAACCCTTAAAATTACATTAAACATTAAATACACTAAAGGCCGTCAGTTTTACTAAAGTGGGTGTCTGATTTGTTGATTTTTATCTAAAATTCATTAAAAATTTATTTAAAAATCTCATAAATTATAAATAGTTATAAACAATTTTAATAATTAAATTTTTTAAGAAAACATTAAAATAAATAAAACCATTAAATTAAACGAGCGCTATTATTTTTCGCAAGTTAGGAGACAGTCCATTATTAATGAGTTATTTAAACATGGAAGACGTGAAGTTTGTCAAACAAAATAAATAAATAAATAGAAGTAAGCAATAGGAAATCAAGATGTTGAGTTTCATCTATATTAATTAATTATTTAAATTTTTTTAATTATTTGGTGTTTAATAACAACAACAATAATAGTATTTTATTGAGATTTTCGAGTAAAACAGTTCTAAGATTTTCCTTATTTTTCTTCGCACTAGCATCTATTTGACCAAGTAAATAAATATATTTAATATCAAGGCTTAACAGTCAAGTAAGTGTCCAAACTGTACATTTTTTTTAGTTAAGTGCATAAACTTTATTTTGGGCTAAATAGATGCCTAATGTTTTTAAGGTTACTGAAATAGGTGCCCCACCATTATTGTTCGTTAATTTTCACCGTTAACTTTCGTTATCTGACACGTGTCATCTTCTTAAATTTTCAAAATTATATTTTAAATTTTTTTAATAAAACAAAATAATTCCAAATTTCACAAAATAGCCCCAAATTTTGAAATCCCTAACACCCAAAATCTAAATCCCGATTTGACTTGATTTCACCATCGATTGCCACGTCGCCGCCCATCCCATCCGTTGCTGGACTATCACGACCATTTACTCCACCACCTTGATGCCAGAAATCAACTAGCGCTGTGCAAAACACTGAAATCATTGAATCATTCATTCGAATTATTCGCGACAAACGGCAAAATAACAAACAGTGAATAGTGTGTTAGTCGTTTAGCGAGGGGATGGCGCTTCATTTCGTCGCTAAAAACGCGACCAACGCTGGTGAGAGTGGCCGAATTTGGGGGTTTAGGGATTGGGGACTATTTTAGGATTATTTGAAAATTTCAAGATATTTTAAAAATTCTAATTTATTTTAAAATATAATTAAAAAAATATTTAATAATGCCATGTGTATAGTTTTCATTGGATAACAAATGAAAATTAACGTTGCGGTGAGGCACTTATTTAGATCACGGAAGAAAACCTTAGTGTAAAACCAAAGTTTGATTTTGATATAACAAATTGTTTAATGACTTATTTATAAAAGAAAATAAATTTTTAAGTACCTTAAAGACACAATTGAAAAGGATTTTTCAAGTACAAAATTATTCAAACTCAAAAACTTAAACCCTATAAATTTTTCTAAGTGTTTTTAAAGCTAAATTCAACTTTTACGCCCAGGCGTATCGATACACCCTCAAGCGTTTCGATACGGGCTTAAATTAAAAGGCCACTGTAAGAATCTGTTTCAATACGGATCTATCTGTATCGATACGGCCTTCATATGGTCTAAGGATTTTACTCAGGCATTTCGATACAGTTCTATCTGTTTCGATACGACCTTCATACTAGGTTTAAGATTTAAGAACAACGTACCTATACAGATACTAGCGTATCGATATGGTTGTTAAGATTTTTCATTTATGATTCGAACGTTGCCTTGTCAGTTATTGGGAACATGCGATTTTGAAAATCAGTTAACCCGTATTGATACACCTTCAAGGCGTACTGATACAGGTTCAGTCGGTAGCCCAAGTGAGCAAAATTGCATTGATACGATTTTGCTCGTTTCGATACGCCCTTTGTTTTACACTAAGATCGTACCGATACGCTTCCTCGCGTATCGATACGCCCCTATATAATTGTACATAACGGCTCTTTCTATTTTGAGACATATATTGATACGCATGTTCGTGTACCGATACGGGTAGTTGCAAAAGTGCATTTATGGTGGGAAAAAGAGGGCCCAACGGCTATATTGATGACTTCAACCACCCAAACGGCTAGAAATCAACAAGAAGGTATAAAAGCAAGTCTCCAAAGCCTCATCAACAAGTATTGAACTTATTTGCAACATCCAAGCATATATCCAAACCCTTGAGCTTAAAGAGTCAAATTATTGTACCACACTTGTTGTACTTTCATTGTATACATTTCTTTCAAGTTTGGGGAGAGTTTGTTTGTAATTTGAGCAACAAATCAATCTTGTGAGAGATACTTTTAAGTTTGCCATTTCTTCTTTGTAAAAAGAGAATATTGGTTAATCTTTGGGTAGAAAGATTAACCGATTTGCAAAGGTTTCATCCTAAGCCTAGAAAAGGGGAATAATATCTAGTGGATATTGGTTCAAAATCCTTAGTGTGAGCTAAGGTAGTGGATGTAAAGCTTGTTCGAAGCTTGAACCACTATAAATCGCCTTGCCTTCAATTTTTATCTTTTCAATTTGCTCCTTCCAATTTCAAAAAGTCAATTCACCCCCTCTTGGCCAATTACACATTGATTGATCCATTCAACAATTGGTATCAGAGCCAAACTCTTTGAGGGACTTACATTCACAAGAGTAGATCCTAGAAGAATATCAATCGACTACAAATCAAAGCCATGGCGTGTACCTCCAGGCCGAACTTGTACGAGTCACAATCTATCACCAAACCACCATTCTTCAATGGGGATAACTACCCCTATTGGTAGAATAGAATGAGGCTCTTCATCAAGTCTAACGACTACACCCTTCGGGATGTAGTAGAAGATGGTCCAATCATTCCCATGAAGAGAGATGAAGAAGAAAGATTCATTTTGAAAACAAAGGTGGAGATGAAGGATGAAGATAAAAGAAGACTACAAGTGAATAACAAGGCCCTACACATCATCTTTTGTGCACTTGGACCCGACATGTACGGGAAGATGTCATCTTGGGATGGGAAAAGAACTACAATCATCGAGGCTAAGAATTTAAAGATGTTGAAGCTCGATGAATTGATGAGATCTCTCCTTACTCGTGAGATCACGAAGTAAGAAAGAGAAGAAGAAAAGAATGGAGAAGAATGAGGTAGAGAAGAAGAAGCAAGGAATTGCTCTCAAGGCTTCTCAAGAGGAAAGCAACTTTAGCGAGGATGAGTTTAAAGAATTGGCTATGTTAGCCAAGAGATTCTCTCAGTTCATGAAGTCCAATCGAGGAAGAAAATTTTAAAGAAGAAGAGACTTCAAGAATAAGAATAAAGAAAAAGAGAAATATCAACTCATTTGTTATGAGTGCAAGAAGCTGGGGCATATTAGATTCGATTGCCCTCAACTCAAAAAGAATAGCTTCAAGAAGAAGAAGCTCAAGGCCCATGTTGCTACTTGGAGCGATGAGGAATCATCATCTGATGAAGAAGAGCATTAAGTGGCCAACCTTTGCCTTATGGCTCTTGATGATGATCCTATGGTAAACCCTAACTTATCTACTTTCGATTTCACTTTTAATGAGCTTCAAGAAGCGTATGATGAGTTACAAGAGGTTTACGATGAGTTGGTTGAGAAGTATAAGAAATCGGTTTTGAAAAAAAATGATTTCCGATTTAAAAACCCAAAACTATTCCTTTTTCCAAAACCAACTCGGAACTTGAAAATAAGATTTTAGTTTTACAAGATGACCTAAAATATTTTCAAAATGAAAATGTTGATTTAAACAATCTTCTTTCCAAAGTTCACGATGATCACCACAAAGTGGTGAATGAACTCAAAGCTTCTTTGAACAAAGTTGGTACTACTACTTTTGAAAAAAGAAACTTTGTGAACCACAAACAAAGAAGCTCTCAAAGGTACCCTAAAGGTAAAAGAGTTAGAAGTGTATGGGTTCCTAAGGAACTTGTAGCTTCTAATAACATTCATGTAATTGCATCTTGGATTCCTAATCCTAAGGGAACCAAGTATTTGGGAGCTAATTCACATGGACCCAAAATGATTTGGGTACCATAAACCAAGATTTAATCCTCAGATAATGCTCATTGGTCATCGTATAGGTAACATCTACATGATGCATTTAGATGACATTCATACATCCCAAGCATGTTTGGTTGCTAAAGATAAAAATGATGCATGGTTATGGCATAGGAAACTATGGCATGCTAGCATAAGTGTTTTAGAGAAATTAGTTTCCCAAAATCTAGTAAGAGGTTTACCTAAGCTAAAATTTTCTTTAGATAAAATTTGTGATGCTTGTGCTAAGGGTAAACAAAAATGTGTCTCTTTTAAATCTATTAATGATGTTTCAACTAGTAGGATATTACAATTGATCCATATGGATCTTTTTGGGCCAATTAGAACTACTAGCTTGGGTGGAAAATCATATGCATATGTCTTAATAGATGACTTCTCTAGATACACTTGGGTTCTCTTTTTAAGTAATAAAGATGATGCTTTATAAAAAATCATCATGTTTTCAAAAATCACACAAAATGACCTTGGTCAAAACATTTCACATATTAGAAATGACCGTGGAACGAAATTCAAAATCTTGGTTTTGAGGATTTTTGTAACTCTAATGGTTTAGACATAATTTTTCCGCACCTCACACTCCTCAACAAAATGGAGTAGTTGAGAGGAAAAATCGTACTTTAGAAGAAATGGCTGGAACCATGCTTTGTGAAAACAATTTAGGGTAAACTACCGTAATGCTCACTTACGTTTGGGTTGTGTACACTTTTGCTCACTGATTTTAAAAATTGAACTTTATGCTCATTTACGTTTTCGGGGTGTAAACGTATCCTCACTGAAACGTTTTTCACCGTTAACATTTAACTGAAAGCAGATTTGGCAGATTAAAGGTTAATTAATAAAAAGCTTAATATCTAAATAGGTGCCTAAACTATGCTTGTAGATCACTTTTGGTGCCTAAACTATTTTTAGGTCTAAATAGGTGCCTAAAGTTTCGATTTTGGTTATTTTAGGTGCCTAACCGTTAATAAAAATTTGTTAGCCAATTAAATTGTGACAAGTGGCATGTTTTTAATTTTTAGTTTCTTTTAATTAATTTTTAAATAAAACTCAAAATTCAATATTCTAAAAAAATTGATAGCTTTAAATCTTTACAAAATAGTCCCAAATCCCTAACCCTGAACCCTAAATTACCATCGTTGTCGACGTTTACTACCTCACCAAAGACCACCGCTATCACCTCTGGACCACCACAATCGTTTCCCCCAACCACCCATCGCTGATAACCGATGATAGGTATGCCGACGACTTCCTTTCGCGATTTTGGCTTCTTCCGACGTTAGGAAGCCGATCGACACACCTACTACCATTTACCGACGAAGGGTGGTTGGGGGAAACGATCTTGGTAGTTCGGCGGCGGATATAGGGGTAGCGGCGTAACCATCGGCATTGGATTCTGTTGGGGAAGTTAGGGATTTCGAATTTTGGGCCATTTTGTGAATTTTGGGAAATTTAGGGTTTTTATAAAAAAACTAAGTTAAAAAATAAATTAAATTAAAAAAGGAATAAAATAAAAAATATTTTTAAATAAAAATAACGGTAGTTAACGGTTAGGCACCTAAAATGACCAAAATTGAAACTTTAGGCACCTATTTAGAGCTAAAAATAGTTTAGGCACCAAAAGTGATCCACAAGCATAGTTTGAGCACCTATTTGGGTATTAAGCCTTTTATTAATTAACCTTTAATCTGCCAAATTAGCTTCCCATTAAATGTTAATGGTGAAAAATGTTTCAGTAAGGATAAGTTTACACCCCGAAAACGTAAATGAGCATAAAGTTCAATTTTTAAAATCAATGAGCAAAAGTGTACACAACCCAAACGTAAGTGAGCATTACGATTATTACATTATTAACCGAGTAATGATTAGGCCAATTTTAAAGAAAACTCCTTATGAGATTTTAAAATCAAAGAAGCCTAACATTAGCTATTTTCATCCTTTTGGATACAAGTGTTTTGTTTTAAACAATGGAAAAGATCATTTAGGTAAATTTGATGCAAAAAGTGATGAAACTATTTTCTTAGGTTACTCTTTAAATTCTAAAGCCTATCGAGTTTTTAACAAAAGAACCTTAGTTGTAGAAGAGTTTATACATGTGGTTTTCGATGATAACCTCATTCCGAGAAAGGTTTCTTGTGATGATGATAATGTAGAGATCATTGAAGCCAATAATGGTGGATAATCATCAAAGGTGGATGAGGTCCCAACTAAAGAAGAAGAAGAAGCACAAGATCCTCCCATAGAAGCCTTGAAGGACATGAATCTTGAGGAAAAGGAACTCAACTATGTTAAAAGTGGTGAAATCTTGGGTGATCCATCCAAGGGGGTAACTACTAGATCATCTCTTAGATTAATGAATAATGTTGTATTCATTTCGTGCATTGAGCCTAAAAATATCAAAGAAACATTAAAAGATGATTTTTGGATATTGGTCATAAAGAAAGAACTTAATCAATTTAAGAGGAGTAAGGTATGTACATTAGTTGATAGGCCTGGTAATAAATCTACTATAGGAACTAAATGGGTTTTTAGAAACATGCTAGATGAGAGTGGTAACATAGTGAGAAACAAGGCTAGACTTGTTGCTCAAGGTTACACTCAAGAAGAGGGAATTAATTTTAATGAAGCATATGCACCCTTAGCTAGAATGGAAGCTATTAGGATGCTTCTTGCATTTGCATGTTATCATGAATTCAAGCTTTTTCAGATAGATGTAAAAAGTGCATTTTTAAATGGTTTTATTAATGAAGAAGTGTATGTTGAGCAACCACCCGATTTTGAACATCCAAAATTTCCAAATCATGTTTTTAAATTAACTAAAGCTTTATATAGTTTGAAACAAGTTCCTAGAACTTGGTATGAAAGGCTTTCAAACTTTTTGATTGAAAAAGGTTTTGAAAAAAACAAGGTGGACACTACACTTTTCATTAAAAGAAATGACAATGACATCTTAGTAGTACAAATTTATGTTGATGATATAATTTTTGGTTCTACTAATGAGTTTTATTGTCAAGAGTTTGCTAAGTTAATGCAATGTGAGTTTGAGATGAGCATGATGGGGGAGCTCTCATTCTTCTTGGAACTCCAAATCAATCAAAGGAATGATGACATTTTTCATCAATCAAGCTAAGTACATCAAGGATATGCTCAGGAAGTTTGGGTTAGAGAATGTGAAGCTTCAAGCCGTACCAATGAGCTCATCAATAAAGCTTGACAAAGATGAAAGAGGTAAGTGTTTTGATTCTAAACTTTATCGCTCTATGATTGGTTCTTTGCTTTACCTTACGACATGTATACCCCATATTATGTTTAGTGTTTGCTTGTGTGCTAGGTTCCAAGCTAGTCCTAGAGAATCACACCTTATAGCCATTAAGAGAATCTTTAGATACCTTAGAGACACACCATGTTTAGGTTTTTGTTATCCTAGAGACTCATCATTTGACCTTCATGCTTATTCTGATGCGGATTATGAGGATTGTAAGATATATAGAAAAAGTACCTCTAGCACTTGCTGATTCCTAGGTAGTATGCTCATATCTTGGTTCTCTAAGAAACAAAATAGTGTAGCTCTATCTACCACTAAAGCGGAATATAAATCGGTCGAAAGTTGTTGTGCTCAAGTCCTTTGGATGAAGCAACAAATTCTAGAATATAGAATTGATGTAGGTACCATACCCCTTAAGTGTGACAACACTAGTGTCATATGTCTCACTAAGAATCCCATCCAACATTCTAAAACCAATCATATAGAGATAAGATATCATTTCATTAGGTATTATGTCTTAAATAATGATGTTGTTCCAGAGTATGTTGATACCTCAAACCAACTAGCGAACATATTTACCAAACCATTAGACAAAGAGCGTTTTTGGACTCTTAGGAGAGAGTTAGGTCTAAATAGCCTATCTTGACCTTTTAGAGCCCTTTAGTGCCAAAAATTTGCTTCAATTTGAATAATGATCATGCTTTTGTGGTTTTGCTTCTTGATGCATCTATACTTGTTGCTATGGGGAGTATGCATCTATCTTAGCCTATTCATGTTGTTCATACATCATACACATGCATTTCGGTTTGAATAAAATCAAACTTTTGAGCAACTTGTGGCCAAAAATGCATTTTTTGGGTTATCCGCATTAAAACGGGTGAAGGAGTTTCAATACACCATTCTTGTCTCAACCCAGATTGCATTTTTCAGCAAAAGTGTATCGATACGGGTTCAAGAATAGGTTTCGATACAAGTGAGCTCGTATCAAAATAGTACTAGTGTTTCAATATACATGTATTGATATGCCACGTGGCATATCGGTATGTGCGGACTCAGATCCTTAAATAAGTCCTTAAAAGGGATTCTTTCTTTAAAACAAAATCCTAATCAAACCTAAACTTTCTCAAAAACCTTAATATTTTTCTTATAAATACCCATCAAAACCCTTGTTTTTCATCAAATCTTTTGAAGGCTTTTATTCTTTAAAACAAGTCTATGCTCTTTTCATCAAAGATTGGTGCATCTTCATCCTTCATTAATCCAATTCCATAACTCAAGGTATATTTTCCTTTTCTTTTTTCAATCTCGTTTATTTTTACATACTGGTTTTAGTTAGTTTTTGTCTAAAAAGCATACATATAATAGGGGTTTTTAAGTTTTTGCAATAATTCTTTCAAATCTAAATTTTTTTTATCCGAATATAAAAATTATACCGTATATTTTTATAATCTGTTTTTCACAATTCTTTTTACCAAAATTTCTTTTTATATTTGTATTTTTTTAAAACTATATTGTATATTTTTTAACAAAAACCTTGAGCGTTGGATTATTTATTGGATCAAATATGATGATTTATGCATACACTATTTTTGTGCCTTAAAATTGCTTTTCAGATTATCTATGGCACCAAGAAAGCGAGCTAGAATAAGCGAGGTTGGCGAGTCTTCAACCGAAGACAATTCGGTACATCCCAACCTTAGTGTCATTTATCAAAAGAGTTTTCCGACCCCGACGGCTTTAAATAACTTCAAGCAATACCAAAACTACAAAATCTGTCACGAAATAGTAACATCTCTTCCTTATTTAGACTCTGAACGTTTCAAGTTCAAATATCTTCATCTTTTGAGACGTTGAAATTTTATTCAATTTTTTACTATCCCCGGGTTTTTGTACCGTAATCTTGTTTTGATTTTCTTTGCTAATGCCTGGTGCATCCCTAACCAAGACCGTTCTAAGGTCATTGCTATTGAGTCATTCTTAATGGGGGAAATTTCATATTGATGTTCAAACTCTAGTCAATGTTTTTGGGTTCGAAGATGAGATAATCGACGATGAAGACTCCTTGGGACATGTTCTTGGTGGTTCTGTCACAGTTCTTGATGCTCATGTTCGCTTCTTGCATCTCATGATCACTTGGTCGTTTCGGCCATCTGGTAAAAAGTTTTCCACTATCTGACAAGTGAACAACTTTTGTATTTGATGTTTTTGTGAAGAGAAGCAGCCCAATCTTGCACAAATAATGTTCGCGGAGCTAGTTTACCTCATCCAACATCAACACACCTCTCTAGTTTCATCCTTCACTTATGGGACAACAATGAGTTACTTGTTTACTCAATTAGAGATTAATTGCTCGCAAGACTTTCCCGAGCCTCTTACCGATCCCATTGATGAGCGCTCTCTTATTCGTGCAAAGTTTCACTATTTCAGTGGTGAGTGGCTACGTCTCGCCAAGCTTTCACATGATGCAATCCTCGAAAAACTGAAAACTCCTCCACAAGTCGCCCCTCAAGCTCCAGTAATCCGAGTACTCACATCTAGATTATTTATACCCATAATTGGGTGAACTATTAAAATCCGATACAACTCTTTATAATAGTTGGGTATTATAGTTTAATATTATACTTACTATAATTAAACTATATATGAAGAGTTAATCTCTAAGCCTATTCAGATGTTTGTAATATACAAATATCTAGTATTACCCATCGTCTATAATTATTAGTTTGTTTTATTTATAAATCCATAGTTCTACCTCCAATGTATATTAATATGTTTAATATATATATATATACAAACCTAATAGTTTGTATATTAAACTTTGAAATCACTTAAATTTAGCTCTTCAATTTCATTGATCTCTCAATTCGTCTCTACTTAAACATAGTTTTAAACACTCAATTTAATTTCCTTAATAATTATGTCGAGACATTTTCTTAAGTCACAATTTAGGGTGTTACAGGGGACCAGAGAGAGTATTGTCCTGCTAATTGTTGATGTGGAAGTGCCTTAGACGCATGAAGCCAAATGAAGACTCGTCAACGACGGACGCAACATGCAACGAGTAGTCAGTCAACATCTTCAATGTTGACTGGCGATTGTGGTTCTTTCCTCCAACGTCGCGTGTGTTGCACGCAGGAACTGAATGGTCTTGAGTGATGGAGTCCAAACGCGCGTGGGGTAGCTGATGGGCTTCTCCTGGTTCAGTTTAGACCGTTCGATCAAAGTCGATCTAACGATGATCCCTTGGCTGCGCAGAACATGAAGGGGTTATCAGATTAGGTCATTAGGTTTTTAAGCTTGGGCACTTATCAGGCCAAAATGTATATGTATTCTTTTTGGGTTTTAATATATATGGTATGTCACACCCCGAAAACCAATCTAGTCGGAATTAGGTTCCGGCAGTCAGAAATTTTGTGTCAGTTATGCCCGAATGATGTAATTGCTTGATATTGTACCCAACCTTGAAGTAATGAAATTTATTTAAGCTTAATTTAAGTTGTTGGGACCTTTTTGTAAGAAATTCAAAGCTGAAAATGTTGAAAATAAGCCAGGCGAATTGATACGGTAAGACTAGTATCGGTACGGCCTAACTGCCCGTAACTAACTTACCTGTTTAGCTTAGTCATATCGATACGGCCATAAGGTGTATGATACGGGTCCCTCCAGAAATCTATTTTGGTGACTAAATTGAAAAGATGTGGGAAATGGGGTGCTAAGTCACCTACTTGCTTGTTCCTCCCACGTGAAATACCTCAGATAAAGTGATGGATAGTTGCCAATTGCCTTAAAATTTTAAAAAGATATGAATTGATAGAAAACGGTTGTTTAATCTTTCCTTTGTTAGTAGGAAAGCTTTCTATTGGTCCATAAGAAGGTCAGGGAATGATTAAGAGTTGTAAATGGTTTTAAAATGAGAAACAAAAGCTTTCTTCCTTACTTTGAATTTCCCGAAAGCAAAACTCACCCTTGTCTTCAAACAAGCAAGAACCACCATTATTGTCTTCAACTTCAAGATAAGCAAGCACCTCGATCTAATCTTTGGCCTTGTTCGATTTTGATACGTCGTTTGAAAGCTCACAACTTGGTGAGTAAAACCCTATTATCAATTACTGATTCTTTCGATATTTGAGGTATAATTTCAAGGATTGGGTCTTTGATCATCCAAGCTAAGCCCATGTATTAGGTGATCAAATCCCTTATTTTGATGTTGCCCACAAGATTCGGTAAGCTTGAAAAATGTTAGTAAGTCATTGTGTTTGATTCTAATGTAATCCTTAATTTTTGGACTAGCTCAAGAAGTGGAGAAGAATCTCTCATCATCTCCCTCAAAAGCTAGGTGCCAAGGAGTCATAATCCGAGAGCTTTGTGAGCTTTGGAATCAAGGTCAGTGTAGTTGTGTCAAGGGATAGTCAAGGTGTCATCTCGTTGCATTTGTTTTCGTAATTATAATTGCATTTGTTTAAGGGCTCAAGTAGAGCAAGCATATGTGGGTGCTAATAGTAAGCATGGTAAGTTCTCAACATTGTGGTATGTTGTAAAGTTCGTATATGACATTTGAAACATGCTATGTGTAAATTTTGATATGTATATATTATGATATGATATGTGGAGCTAAGGCTCAATTTGTGATCCGTTGTGATATGGCCTACGGGCACAAAGGTAAGCTTGATTTGCTATCCGATATGTTATGGCCTACAGGCACAAAGGTAAGAACTATGATGATATGTGTAATCCTTGGTCACTTGTGGATATTGGATACAATTGGCATGCCATAGGGTTATTTGAGGTCACTAAGTATGGGATTGGACTACGGTCCGGGGCTACGGCCTATATGTGGTGAGATAAGGTTGGTTTGTGTAAGGGATATTTTTCGGAGCTACGACTCAAGGCTAAGGCCTACTTTTGATATGATTTAGTGTATAGGGGAATCCGCGTATCCATTGGTTACCATGCCCAAGGAAATGTTATGTATCTATACTTTGCATGTGACATATGAAAATATAACAATTGGCCTTGAATATGATCGATATATTATTAATGGTGTACTTATGCCATTCAAGCATGTTTATAAGTCATTTACGCCAAATAAGAACTTGGTCACATTTGTTATAACTACCTCATTAGGCTATGTAAGCCTAACATGTGTGTGTCTCATGCATTTCAGGACTTTGAAGAATTCTGAGCTCCAATCGTGTAGTTGCGGTTGCAAGTCACTCCCACCAATTCCATGTATGCTTACATTTTGCTTTGAACTGCTAAAAAGGTGGCATAAGTCTTAGACACGTTATATTTGCCTATTTTGATATGTGTGTAATATCCTAATAGTGCCTAAGTGTTAAATGTGATATATAGTGTATTTGTGAACTAGTAAAACTAACTAACTTGGGCCTAAAGGTACTAAAAGGTGAAAATGGGGTAAACGGATTCAAATCGCTCTAAAATTTTGTATGCTATTAGAATTATGGATTATTAAATTACTGGTAAAATTTCATGGCATTTGGACATCAATCAATGGGTTAAATCGGCTAAACACCAGATAAAATTTGTCATTATAGGACATGCGTATCGATACGAGTCAAGTTGTATCGATACGGCCTTACATATTTGGACTTGGTAAAATAGGGTGTATCGATACTCAAAGGGGGTGTATCGATATGGACCATGACAGTGAGGTCTGGGAAATAAATTGTATCGATACGGCCTTAGGCTGTATTGAAACGAGTCAACCTTGGTCAACCTGTACCAATACGGGTGATGGCATATCGATACAAGATTTGGGTAGAGTCAAATAAAGATATGATTTATGTGTATCCGTATCGATACACTGTATTGATACGGTGGTAGTTAATTCTGTTAAAAGTCTTAATCTACAGCTTTAAATAGTTTACAGATTGGTCACTAAACTTTAAATGGTCTAATTGGATAGGTAAATGACCTCCGTTGATAACAAAATTTCACATACTAATAATGGATGTATTCAATCGAAGATTAGTAAAAGAAATTCTGATAAAGACTCTTAGTTTGTAAAATTTACAATTTAGTCCCTAAGTTCGAAAATGTTTAAAATTGACCCCAAATTGAATAAGTTATTAACACGTTAGTCCATTAGGTCTTAAAAGAAATTACTAAGACATTCCGAATAAGATTCCGAATTCCGATTAAGCTTCTGATCTCTGAATCTGTTTCCGGTAACACTTTCCGACCTGGTTCCCTACCGGGCCGGGAAAAGGGTGTTACATGCTAATAGACTGATATATATATATATATAAATAAATGATGGGCTTCTATTTAATTAATATTAGTATATATATTTTTTGTATTTTGTGTTTGATTTAACATAATAATAATAAATAAATAAATAAAAGAAAATAACTATTAATTAAACACTAAATGGGAATGAATGACTGACCCGGACAAAATTAGTGATTACAGAACCATAAATTTGAAAATTAGTTATACCATACCGATACGCCCTTAGGCTTACTGATACAATTTTTCATGGACTTTTTCTTCAGGTTCTAGTGAGCAAAAATGGTACCGATACTGTACGGACAGTACCGATACACCTTTGTAAAATAAGCTTCTAGTACCGATACGCCCTCTCGTGTATCGATACGCCCCTCTGTACAACAACTCTTTCTTCTTATGACAGGTACAGATAGAGGTGGCAAACGGGTCATTCGGTTCGGTTTGGGTCATTTCAGGTCTGTTTGTATTTGGTTTAAGTCCGGTTCGGGTTTGGTCTGGTTTGGTTTAGTTTAGTTTGGGTCTATGATGATTTCAGTTTGGTTATCGAATCAGGGCGTCGAGTCGGTTAATTTTTGGTTCGGTTATTTTCAGATCGGTTGATTTCAAATCGGGTCAATATCAGGTTAATAGGAGATCGATCGGTTTTAATCAGATTTTCAGGTCGAGTTAGGTTTTTCTACCCTATACATGACTTTATATAGCATGTATATTTGACTTTTTGGTGAGTTGTGCGACATTTCACATCTCATCTTTATTTATTTATTTTAATATATTTTCTTTACTTCGGATTGACTTCGGTTCGGGTGAAATCGGTTCGGTTCCATTCGGTTTGGTTGAAAATTGGTTCGGGTCTATTTTTGGTTCAACTGAAGTTCGGTTCAGTTTCGGTTCGGGTTTCAGACCAAATTTGGGTCATCGTGTTTGGTTTGGTTCGGTTTTCGGTTCTCGGATCAAGTTTGCTAGGTCTAGGTACAGATATGAATGATCGTGTACCAATACACTTGGCTACCTAACAATATTTATTGCGGGAAGAAAGTAACAACGGCTATATTGATGATCTCAACTACCCAAACGGTTAGAAATCAATGATATGGTATTTAAACAAGCCTCCAAAACTACAACAACAACTATTGATCAACTTTCAAGCATTAGCACAAATCTAACATTCTTGAGCCTATTAGAGTCAAATCCTTGTAACTCACTTGAGTGAGCAAGTTTGTAATTCTTTTTTTCAAGTTTGGGTTGAGTGAACTTGTATTAGGACAAATTGCTTACCTTTGAAAGGATTTTTTTATCATTTTCCATTCTTTTCTTGTAAAAGAGAGTGTTTGATCAAAGCTTTGGGCAGAAAGCTTTGATTGTGTAATGGTTGCCTCCTTAGCCTAGAGAAATGGAAGAAATTCTTAGTGAATTTGTTGAAAATCCTTAGTGGGAAGCTAAGGTAGTGGATGTAGACCTTGTTAGAAGGTTGAACCACTATAAATCCTTGTGTCTTAATTTTTTATCTTCCTATTTGCTTCATTTCATATTTTAAATTGCCAATTCACCCCCTCTTGGCCAAATCGAATTGATTGATCATCCTAACACAATTTTATGCAAACATTTGCATCCTCATGTCGTGGGGATTGAGTACAGCCCTAAATAAAAATAAATGGAATCATATCATTCACGTTAACTATAAAAAATACATTAGCGAATCAGAAATCTACAAATTACAAAATTACATTTGATAAAGCAATGTGATATATAATACCTACAAGGCTATAACCAATGACGGGGCTAGGATCACACATAGGAGGGGTAAAGGTCTATTAAGCCTTTAATTATGAAAATTAGGTGGGAAATGTCTACTAAGCCTTTAAATATAAGAATTGGGATGGGCAAAAACCTTATTTTTATTGATATTTAAGTTAAAAGGGACATCAAATGCAATTATACTAAAAAAATTTAGGAGGGGCTCTTCATGGCAACAAATTCGAAACAACTTAATTTGTGCATATTACCAATTCATATTTAATCAATAAAAAACAAAAACAAAATGAATGTCTTTGTTAAATTAATTTAACGAAATTAGTATAAAAAGTCATTAATTTATAAAATTATATTTTTATTTATATTCAATTAATTTAATCTCTAACTCAAAAACCAAAGTTATAAAAAGAAAAGGTAAGGATAAATTCACTAAATATTTAATTATTCTAACTCAATTTGTTTGCTACGTTTGTAAGAGAAAAAAATAAAAAGTATTAAACTCTCAAAATCTTGTAGAAAAAATTTCAATAATAATTAAAATATACTTCTATATGTTAAATATATGAAGAATTTAAAAAATAAAAAATTACACGCCTTCAGATTTGGATCATGAACTTTGAAAATTGAAAATTTTGTGTTTTGGGGGAAAACATCAGAAGTAGACGCAAAAATCGCATAACTCTGAAATTTTTAGCGAGTTTCTTTCTTTTTTTTTGTATTTGTTTATTGTTACTATTATTTGAATTTTATGTAGTATTGTAAATAAATTGGGCTAAAATGATTATTTGTAGACTACTAGAAAGAATAAGTTATTACTAACATCTTTAGTTCGTTTTTTTATTATAATTTATATATGGGTGTGTATGGGTGGGCAAAACTAAATTCAAATCGAAAACATCAAATTATTCAACTTGACTCGACACGAAAAAAATTTGACTCGTAATTTTATAAACTCAACTAAAAAAAATTTAAATAAAGTTTATTCGAATAAATCAAAATTTTTAGTAATTAGTTTATTAATTTTCAAGTTCGAGTCAAGTTTCTCAATTCTTTCTGATATATTATGTATATTACATGTAAAAAATATGAAGGATATATATGTATATCGTGCCTACCCTAAACCTAATGTGTATCCACCACTGACCTAGAGTCTTCCTTTTCCCCTCTCCTCTAAGTATGATTAAGATTAAAATTAAAATTTATAAAAAAATTGCTTTTAATGGCACTTTTTTCTCTCTCTTAGTGGCACGCTTTCTCTAATTTTATCATCTATTTTTTTTTCAGTCTGGTCTCTTTTCAATATTTGTCTTTCTCTGATTTGCTCTTGTTGATTCCTATGGCTGAGGTCGAAAATGATCTAGCGAACTTGTTAATAGCGACTGGGGGAGATGAGGTTTTACAGGCCGATCTGGAGGATTCAGATCTAGGTTCATATGAAAATTGTTTCATCGGATCTTCCTTAACTTTGAGTGCCATTCATTTTGTGTCCATGAAGGCAACTCTTGCGAATGTTTGGCACTCGGTGGGGATCTCTATATATCTGATTTAGACGTTTATGTTAGGAGTTTAAAATTTAGGGATTTAAGTTATATAATTTAGAATTTAAGATTTAAAGTTACCATTTTGAGTTTAAAGTTTAAGGTTTACGTTATAAATATAGATATAGATTTTACAATTTACATATAAAAGATTGTGTAAAAATTTTATACAAATTGTTTATCAAAATATAACACATTAAAATATTGTTGATTTTTTTAAAAAAAAATTAAAATCTACTAATTTTATTAAACAATGATGTATCCGAAATTACAACGAAAATTCACAACTTAGTAAACAAAACACATAAATCCAAACATAATCCTAGTAAACAAAACTAGCATCTCGAGATCAAAAGAAGACCATATAAAAAAAAGTAAGAACCTAACCCAAAAACTCGAAATAAAAGAATACAAACATCACCAAAATCGACAATAATAGGTAAAACTATCAACAAACATAAAAATGCATATTACAATAAAAGCACGTTGACAATAAAGTTATTACCACAACTCAAACGCAAATAAAAAACGGTAGATGTAATCGCGTATCCAAATTCAGTTTGAAAGTTCAAGACAGTGGGATCATCAGCATAATGAAAAGAACGTCATCTTGATTAGTCTTGACGTCGTCAGATTCAACCCTAGTAGAAAATTAAAAACAAAAAAATATGCTAAAAGACAAAGAAAAACGTACCAGAAAATAGAGTAAAATTGTGCCACAAGTACAGAATAATTTATTAAAAATTGAAAAACAAAACAAACGAAAAGATAAATCCTGACGGCCGGCGACCAATATTAAAATTAGTGCCGCTGCCGGTGTTTAAAAGAAAAAAAGAACAAGAGTGAGCGACTCTATAATTGAGAGAAAAAAATTAATGAACGCTAAGGGTTTAAAATATTGTTGATTTATTATTAAAAATTCATATGATTCTTTATTGAAGATACAAAATATATAATTGGTCCATATACCTTCACCATATTGTTATGCACAACCACGAACCATCCGTCCAATTCTTCCTTACACAGTTTAGAGGCTAAAGAATTCAGGCATTCTGGCAATACAATGAACAGAGAAAATCATCCCACTGTCGCAAACGCAAACACAAACACAAACACAAACGGAAGATTCCGAACGGTTACCACTCAAGAATAGATCTAGTTTTAAATGTTATACAATACACAGAGTTCAGTAATAACATCTGCAGGTTCAAACAGGATAGACGCTTCTTGTTATGCTTCTATGGAACAACAGCCAACCATAGGAGACGATGCAAACTTACAGATTCGGAGCACACACCGGTGTAGTTTCTTTCACTTAACTTCACTCAGCATAATAAAGAGCTCCTCGTCTGTAATGGCTCCCTTTTCCATAGCCCTTTCCAGAGCACTTAATCCACCACCATCTTTAATGGTTGACACTGCGCCTCTGTGTAGTATTGGCAAATTAAAACCGCTTAACCAAGAGCGACGAGTAATAAACAAAAACATTATATAAACAAAAACATCATACGAAATAGGGTTATCAAATAATATGGTATGTGGTAAAGCTTCTATCTCCAGAGTGGGGCACCAACATAAAATTTCAATTGAACAGATCCGGTCCTCCAAGTGAAAGGTTATATAACAAAGGACTTTTAACATTTGGTACACATTTGATGTGGTATGCGGCATACACCCGCACCGCTCATTTGGAATATGGTGTCGTAACGCTCCCAAGTCCACGTGTAGTATCTCCAAAGGGGCTCTAACATCACTCATACGGTGATTGGTGAAGGTGTATCAACACCCCACATTTGTAAATAAACTAGAGTGGCCTTGGGGATATATAAAAGGGTGATCAACCCCTAATAGGCCAGTATTTGTGGTCGAAGCCCAAGCTGAAACGAGTGTTATCAAAACCACTCTGGAGGCACTGTGATGTCGACTTGGGGGTAGCAAAGCACCAGACCACACATTTTGGTCTGGTCCCCCGGATAAAAGTTTTGCAGATTGGCCAGAAGAGCTGTCTGCAGGTGTATGCTAAATCCCACGTAAGATGTGACAACAGAAATCTCAGCATATATACAGGGTAAAACTAGTATCCATCATTTGGTGTTTTAGGACTTAAGACATGCTTTGATTGTGTCATCTATTTGTCAGATTTCTTGTGGATAAGTAATTTTTTTTGCTCGACATGTGGATATAGGTAATTATGCAAAAATGCAGCCTACCTTCTTAGTAGAAGTTTTGCCAATTGGTTGTTCCCTTTAGAAACGCAATGCTGCAAAGGAGTCCTGCCATGGAAGTCGCGCATATTTATATTAGCACCAAATTGCAGCAACAGCTCCACCATCACAGGATTGCCATATTCGCATGCCAGATGCAAAACTGAACAACCTTGTAAACAGTTCCCCGGCTCATTTGAATCCATGATTCTCGGACAGGTTGATGGATCATACTGTTCTCTTTCGTCTTCTTTGTTGATATCAAGTGATGAGTCTTGTGTGTCAACAGCATGGTGATGCAACTCGATGGTAAAAACATCATCAAAGGTGGTATTTATGATATTTGTGTCTGATATTGCAATTAGACGATACACTTCTCGCAAATTATCAGTCTTAACTGCTTGCCAAATGCTTGCCCAGTGTGGAAGACCTCCATGTTCCATTGCATCTCTGACGATCAGCAATTTCTCTACATACTGGTTAAGAGAAGGAATAATGTTAGGCTTGTATTGGAAATCACAGTATTGCTTATCATAGTATTGTGGGAGATGAAAGACTAATCCGAACAGCAGCAATTCACATTTATGAAAAATTGCAATCTTCTAAAGGGAACGGGTATATCTGCATCAGCATTGAACATGAATCCAGCACGAGATGATCTTGAACGCAAGGAATACCATATCATATCCTAAAAAGGTTTATTCCTTTCTTGCGTAGAAGGCTAAATAATCCACCGACCAATTTAAAAATGATTACAAGTAGCAGAAGACTACTATTACCGCAATAACTTAAAAGAAGGTGATTATGCAAGAAGTTCCTCATTTACTGTAAAAACCAACCAATTGCCCCTTAAATTAAATGGCTAGTGCAAGGAGAGTGAAAATTAGGAGGAAGGAAGAAATGCATTGATAGGTGAGTATGAATTTTGATGCATGGACATCATGAGAAAAAGAAATCCAACAAAGTACCTTCGCATTAACGTATTTCTCTCTATGGGAAATTGGATCTTTGGAGCATGGTTTTTTTATTGATGTGCCAAGAGCATTTGGTTCATCCACTCTGCAAAGATTTACATTTTAATATGAAATGGAAAGCTATTTATTGTATCTAGAACACAAAATTAAGCTAATAGCTCAACCATTATTGACCACCAGTTCAACCATACCAGCTTTCATCTCCACAAATTCACTCTTTTAGAACTTAACAGAATATCATGCTAACGTATCTAACAGAAACGGTGCATCATTTAAAAGAAAATTGGCATGCATTTTAAGGGGGAAGGATTAAGGAAAGAATATGGCAAAAAAAGGATGTGATAACTCCAACCCAACGTCATATTCGTGTAGACAAGAATAAACAAAAAAAGGATGAGGATTTTACTTTTGCAAAAACAAAATAGAACCAAGCAAAACAAAACAGAAAAAGATATTAAACCCAAAATTAGGATAAGTTTTTCTAATTTAAAGTTCATCATACAGAAACATCAATAGAAATTAACAGATGGTCAGTGGCAGCATTTTCATTTTCCTGTTAGCCTAAGGAAATCTTACCTCTCATTCTGGAGTGAACCTTCCCATACAGAGTTACAGTAAGCATTGCCCAGAGAACGAAATAATTCCACAATTGAAGGCTCCCACACTTTGACATCTAACGTCAGAGATCTCACCTGTATGGAGAAAAGGAGTACTATTTTATTGAAGAAAAAATGAAAAATTGAAATTTCTCTTTCAACCTCCTCCCTCTTATTTGTTCTTTGGACTCCTAATTTTTCTTATTTTGCTTGTTAAAATAGCAAGTTTAGTTCAACTAAAAAATTCAGATGTTGTACTTAACAACGTGACTCATATAGAAGTAAATACATAAGAAACCGTAATGTGGAATTCAATTCAACAATCTATAATATTTCATCTAAAGTTCAGTTCAAGAAACCAAATGTGGGAAGCGTAATAGCTAAAATAACAAGAAGATCAGAAAGAAGAAACCACTACTGCTACCTAATACCCTTCGATCTCTCCACTATAGGAATAAAATTTCTGTAGTATTAAAATAACTACCTCACAGCTAACAGTAGACACTAAATGTTTAGTAAGACCAAAGAGCATACCTACATGTTTCTAAGAAACCTTACACAGGTTGAAGACCAAATATAGATTATTAACTATAAATTGAAACCAACATAGCAAAATTAACAAAAAATAAAAACGGTCACAAGGTCTTTTCCTCTTCTTTGAAGAATAAATTGCACCTTTGAAATGTGTACACCAAGATTACGGTGAACACCTGAACATTCAATGCATAATAATATGCCAAGATTAAGTGATGCCCAATCTGGTTCAGGAGCATTGCACTCTGCACAAACATCATTTCCAGAAATTTCTCTGAGGACTGCAGAGACGGGATCTGCTCTGTTGCCATTCCGGTCAATCCCTAAAGGAGGAAGGCTCTTAGGTGACCTAGCATTAGAAGAAGCTCTGCGAGTATAATCATAATTATCCACAGGCTTTTTTCCCAAATGCAGCCACAAAAGAACCAAATCACTATTAGTAGTAGCATTTAGCATTTAACAATAACTGTTGTTTCAAAGTCACAAAAAATAGAAAATGAATGGTTTTAAAGGGAAGAAAGAACCTGCTGCCGGATACGATAGTTAAAAAGAGATGTAATAACTGCAGTTATTTTATTAACCCAGTCCATTCTATCAGCCCCATTTTCAGCCTGCCCAGAACAGCGAGAAAACGTATCAGCACAATCATCACAAGGAAAACAATACTATCAAGCTTAATTTAGAAAGTGCAAAAATATTTTCCTTTGGTTCATCACATTTTACGTATCTAATTTAAATATAATTGAAATAATTGTTTCACAATTAAGTTCGAGCGAAGGATTTGACACATGCTTCTTTCCCTTTTAAGCGCACAAGATCACAGCACCGATCATCAGGAGCTCAAACTTTGGTCGATCTTAAATAGCTATAATTAAGGTTTCAAGAGATAATTTACAATACACAAAGTCACAAGCAAAAATCCAACAATAACAGCAAGAAACTAACCCTTTTCATCCTTCAAAAAAAAACTAACCCTTTCATGCTATATGCACTCAGCTAAATCTATCATAATGCGATTTTGATATGCTTTAAACCATACCCTTGATAAGTTTAGGTAAAGTGAATCAAAAAAGATTCCAATGGCCAATCAATATCACCTGCAATGTGTATGTTTTCAGTGGAGATATGATCCTGAAGCAAAGCCTTAAATCTGTATCTTCTGAGTCCATCTTTATGGTTGAAATACGAAGATCAATGGGATGGTAGCCCAAAGTTTCTTCATTAAATGATGATGACCTATTATGATTTGCACGAAATCTTGAAAATACGCCACTATTGTGTTCAGCTGAACCAGCATACTGATGGAGAGAACCCTGGGAATAAAGAAGAAAAAAGTAAAATCATACCTCATTAAGATCATTTTCATTTCATTGTCAAATAGATTTATTGTCTAATGTCTAACCTAAGACTTTATGCAATGCATTTTCCATTGAAACATCTATTGAATGCATCTAATATAAACTGCATCCTTGTTGCATTTCAAATTCAAATTAACTCTAATATATGCATATCTAAACAATCTGAAAATATAGGAGAAAACATGAAACCAACTGTACAGAATTCTGTGGGTCTTCAGGCTGCTAATAATTTGAAAATAGATATTTACAATAAGTAAAACCACTAAATCAAAAGCCATCTAGGGGCAAAATGAACCGCTCTAGTATACTATATGGGTTTCAAGTTTCTGATATGTACATAAAACTCTCCTCTATTAAGTATTCATTCATACAAGGAAAAACATGGGAAACAACATTTAGCAATTGAAACTTGGGCTTAATAGCTTGTAAAAACTTTTGCACTAAAATCTTAAAGGACAGATTCTAACTGATGAACACCACTGGAAAAGCAGTTATAATCAGACCGCGTTCAAATCAACATTCTCTCTCTACCAGCTAACATCACATTTTACTACAAACTATACTCATGCAACTTAGAAGCCTTCTTCCTAATGAATGAGGAACTCGAACAGTTTGGAAGAGCTGGGTGGAAAACAAGGCTAAATTTGACTTCTAACTCTTCAGCAGCTAAATACAGCAACTTCATAATTTTGAGTATATCCAGACTACAAGGTATTTTGAGTTAATAAGAGAGAAAATAATAGATAATGAATATATGAAGTGCTTTGATAGGAATTCCAGTCTCTTTTTAAAAATTGAGCTTCTTGACACACATTTTATCACATCTAAAGAATTATTTGAAAAATCATGTACAATTACATTAGTCATCTTATTTCTCTCCAAATCTAACCATGTAAACACTTATTATCTTGTCACGTCCTCAAATTTGTCAAAACAATTAGTTAACAAGCATTAAGACCAAAATCCAGATACAAGTTCCCATTATCCAAAATTGTATTTAAAAGACAACATGTTCCATGATAAATCATTAAACTTGATCAGAAAAAGGACAGCAATAAAGTAAATATAACATACCATTGGTTCAATACCCTTATTCCTATAATAGTATAAAGTTCCTTGACTATCAAGCACAAAGAATCTCCTCTTCCAATCTCCCCTCAAACTAGAAGTCCGTTTTAACAAATATCCTTGTTTGATTATCTCGACCTGTAAAATGAATTAAAAAAGAAAATATTATTTCATCCTCCAAAATAAACTGTTGATGAAATAAACACGATCCCAATATGATAAAATCAGAAAACGGAAAGATATGAATATCACTCACCTCCCCATTTGCAAAGGACTGCATGATTGCCTCTATGTTTTTGTCTGTGTTCATGCCGATAACGTGAATGCCACCATGACTTGTAGACGGCTCTACCTTACCAGAAGCTCGCAAAGCATCTATCTCAGCTTGAGTCCTGAATTCTTGAATACGTTTTTCAAGTGTATCTTTCTCAGCATTTGCTAATTCTTTTGCTTGTTGAGCATATGTCAATACCTGTTATATCAAATCACATTAAATTAATTTTATATAGAGGACAAACAAGTTAAGCAAATGGGATCACAATGTCACCATTTTAAGATGAAATGAGCCTACACACAAAGCAAGACTAACAGAGACATGCATGTAATAATGCATTTATATAACGGAGAACTTAAATCCAATATCTACAATTGCATTCAGGAGATGAAATCTATTTTACATGGACTTGGTAAAAATATAAGATGATATACACCTATATGTCCCATTTGTCTTTCGCTATAAGTTTTGGACTCGAGGATTTTACCAAAAAGTGTGCAACTTTAGGATATTGTACGTGAACACTTCAAATTATAAAAAACAGGGAATTATTTGCTTAAAAAAACTGAAAAGACTCTGAAAAGAACTCTTGAGAAATATTTGTGCTGGGCCAATATGAAGAATGAATATTATTTGGGGCTATGCTGCTGACCCAAAATCACATTTAGGTTTGAACTGTGCCGGCCTAGTGTAAAAGTGTGAGCTTGAATTCACGTTGCATTTTATTACTAGGAGTTCTAAAGGCCATTAAAAACAAAATCCAAAGAACTTTGATTAAAGAAGTCACGGTAACCCCTTCAATCCTGAATCTATTATTCTTCCTTCAAATCTTTTACTTTTTTCCTCTTATTATTATTTTATCTTTTCCCTCTCCTTTCTTCTTTTCTTGCTCTATCTTTACTATCATAGGATGTTTCTTTGCTTCCTCTTTTCTTCTCTGTTACTTGATCCTTTGTGAGTGTGAATTTTTAGTCAATAGCTGGGTGTAACCTTTTTGGTTTAAAGACTTTTGGTTTGAGGTCAAAACGAAACCCCTGAATGCAACAGTTTATCTTAAGCCAGCAAACCTACTATCACCTTGACTTTCCAATTCTCTTTTTTTTTTGCTTTTGATTTCTAATTAACACGTGCAAGAGCCAAGACAATGATCCTTCAATGGCAAAGTCCTTATGTTCAACACCATATAGGACTAGTATTCAGTACCCATATCAATTTCATTCATGTCAACATGGTAAGGTGCTTTAAATAGCTTAGTCCGTGCAACAAAGTATGAAATTCATGATCCAAGAAATCTCAACTAACAATAAACCATGCAACTCGATGATTCTAGGATATAGATAAGTTTACATGCATTGACAGACAGAATTCTTTGACATGTTAACTCCCGAAAGAACACACACAAGAATACGGCTATTGTGTCTTCTATGCGCTTATCCATTTATACTTTGTAACAGAAAACACTTCTAATCATATGCTTGACAAAAGAAAATGATCGTGCAAGCAACATCCATACTAGCCTCTAAAAGAAAATAGAGAATTCACATAGTGTATGGATTATTTACATCGAACAAAATTCTTTTTTTAATTTGCAATACATCCGACACTGTATTCATATTTCACAGGTTCATAGCTAATAGCAGAGCCAACTTCCATCGAAGATTGTTTTGAAACCATTGATTCTACTGACTACAGGTGATAACTTATTTTAACACCATGGAACAGAATCCTCATTAAATGATTAATACAGTTAACTGTCAGTGAGAATCAATATTTCTTTTTCTTCTCCCTAAATAAACAATGAGATATATTACCTGGTGAATAAATGGTTCCAACTGGCTCAATAATTCATACCCCTATGACAAAAGCAACCAATCATATTCAGTCCACAAACACAACTTGTATAACTAGCAAAAATAAAATAAAATAAGTTAAAAAAAAGAAAATACAAACCAGTTTAAAATATCTAAGGTGGCCATCCATAATTGCACTTATAGATTCTAGAAACTCGTACTTCTTTTTTGTTTCAATATTCATTAGAGAATTTACCTGTTTTCCTTAAACCAAAATCAAAAGTCACAAAACCACGCATGGAATAATATTGATAATTAGACACAAATAAACAGGGAGCTTTGTAGCCAAAGTAAACATACTAAATTGAAGCGGTTTCTCTCGAAAGAAGATTTTGAGTTCTCTAGATCCTGTCAAAAGTAAAACCCAACCCAGAGCACAAGCCAGGTTAGTTCTATTAGGGAGAAAAACTACTGCATTCTATAAACAAGGTTGGAACTTATCAAGAAAACGCAAGAGATGTGGACAATGATATGGTATAATCTGAACAAACAATGCATTCATTACCAGAAAACAAAGCCAATCTTGGAGAAAAAGGAGTATTTACTTAAAGGGGCTCAGAAGTAAAGTTAAAAATGTTCACTTAATGGATATATAAAAGTTACACCTAATGTTCAAGATTTGAACCTAATGGATATATAAAATTTGCATCTACTGTTCAAGATTTTACCTAATGACTCGAGAGGTATTTAAAATTTTGCCAATGCAGATCAAGTATGAGCTAAGATACTAGAGACAGCATGATTAATGCCAAAGCAGAAAAGACCAGATTGTGTAAACATTCCATCCAGGTAATTGGAAACATACTTTCTTCGTATATATAGTTCTAATACAAAACAAGTACAATAATTACAAGCTAAAATGATATCAGATCCATAATCAAGAGAAATATGTACTTTGTTTCTTTCTGACTGTACTGAAATAGTAAAATATTTAACAATTAACGAACCAGATTCAGCATAATAAAAAAGTGAGAGAACTGGCAGAACAAACAGAGCATAGTAAAAGAATGTCATCTCTCAGCCTTCTTTAAAACATGTGTGAAGTCAATATTACAAAAGGAAAGAACATACCTCTTCGAGAACAACAACAACATCTTCTGGTGTATTCTTCTTCAAAGACACAAACTTTTCACGTGCCTGGCAATACAGAGAATTTGGTGGAAAACATTATCTATTACAAAAATCAAGGAATGTGATGCTTTTAATGATTTTATTTTGCTTGTTGGGTGGCTCTATAAAATTTTGGGGGGAAAGTAGCTAATATTTAATCTTCTACAAATCCATCAGCATTTAGGAAACCCCCTGGAGAACATATTTAGAAATGAAACATCTTCAATAATGTTTGCTACATAACACTGAAAATAGTAAACCAGAAACAAATCTGTTTGATGCAAAGAATTTTAGAACACACAAGACATTTCATCAAGTTTCTGATTTGGTTCCTCAGTTATTCACTTCTATTGGAGAACTCTTGATTTAGAAGAATTCTGTGGTAGTACATATAAACATAGTCTGTGTAAGTTATCCGAGAAGTGTTAGAGCTTGAGGGGGAGTGTAAGTTACGAGGAGTGTAATTTTTATTTAATGTGTAATTAGAGTTTATTCCTAATAAGCAGTTTAGATTTAAATTTAAGATAAAAGTATAGTTTTAGTTATATTAAAACTCTAATATCAGCCTATTTAAAAGGCTTATTTAAATTAAGAATAAGTATTATTTAAATTAAAGATAAAAGTATAGTTTTAGTTATATTAAAACTCTAATATCAGCCTATTTAAAAGGCTTTCTCTGTATACATTTGATAATTAAGAATAATAAGAAAATACAGAGAAACATATTGTTCTCTCTGGAAAATATCTTGTTCATCTTCTTTAAACAACAAATCCCTAACCACCGATTACACACAAACCTCCATCATTCATTGCATCTCCGGCCACCATGGCCCCTTTCACATGCCACTGCTGCCATATATCTCTAATCTGAAACAGATCGACGATCTGATTTTTCATATGCACATCTTTTTCTTTTCCGCTGCTGTCATTAGGCCACACTCGTTCCTTGGCTTCTCCCTCGTTGGAATCTTACATCTCTGGTGAAATTTCTACTCGTTTAATTTTGCTGTTTTGTTCTCTATTTAATGGTTCTATCTTAGCCAATCCGAAAGATAGATGAAAAGGTTATAGTTTAGCCTTAAAAACTATTTGGTTCTATCTTAGTCATTCATCCTAAAAGATAGGAAAAGTATTTAGTTCTATCTTAGCCATCCATCCTAAAAGATAGTAGAAGATGTTCTAGTTTAACCTTAAAAACTAGATAATATATTTGCAAGGGATTCTACATCAAAGATCCAAGCTGGAACTCAAGTTTGTGTAACTACCAGCTTGAAGAGGAGTGTAGATTCTTGTGATCACTTCCTGCATCGTTCGCATCGGACCTTTCAGTCAGGAACTGCATGCTAAAGCATCATGTGGAGCAAACCTTTTAGTCAGGAACTGCATGTTGGAGCATCCTGTGGAGCAATCTTGATATTCCAACTGATGCATCAATCATCTCAAAGCGTACCATAAGTTGAATGGCATCAACAATTGCTGCGCAAGAACATCATGGTTCTGTCCTCATCCTTCAAATCAAAGACCCCCGAGAACGGGGAGAAACAGCAGAAGAAATATGAGTAGTGGTGCTCTACTACGTTTGCTCACCAGCTTGAGGGGGAGTGTAAGTTACGAGGAGTGTTAGAGTTTTTATTTAATGTGTAATTAGAGTTTATTCCTAATAAGTAGTTTAGATTTACTAGAAGTCTTATTTAAATTAGGAATAAGTATTATTTAAATTAAAGATAAAAGTATAATTTTAGTTATATTAAAACTCTATATCAACCTATTTAAAAGGCTTACTCTGTATACATTTGATAATTAAGAATAATAAGAAAATACAGAGAAACACATTGTTCTCTCTAGAAAATATCTTGTTCATCTTCTTCAAACAACAAATCCCTAACCACCGATAACGCACAAACCACTATCATTCATTGCATCTTCGGCCACCATGGCCCCTCTCTCACAGTCTGTACCCAAGAATTGGTTTGTTCCAAAATTTACTTGAGATGACCTCAAAAATAAGGGGGAGAAAGAGAGGGAAACAGTAAGGAAATTCAAACTTTTTTTTAATATGAAAACCCAAAATTAACTTCATGTCAAAAAGGAAGTTTTTGTTGTCTTAATACCTGAGCATATCCAATCATAGCTTTGTCAAATCGTTGACGAGACTCCTGAAAAAGATACAAGAACAAGAGCTGTTATGTAAATTGGGATAACATGATGAATAAAAACATGAATTTAGCTCCACATTTTAATCTAATTAGCAAAAAAAGGCTTCATAAAATGTTGAGCCACTTTGATACTGAATGTAATCAATATGTTTTCCCATCTGATTCATTATCCACCTTGTGCACCCACCCACCGAACTCCTACTACCAGAATTTATTGTATTCTGACAAGACATCTCAAGCCATACTGCAAATATTTGGCTTCCACAATTATCAAGAACTAAATCCAATATGTTCATCCACAAGGAGTTCTTATGCAGGCAATATACACTCTCCTAAAAGACAGTAAAGTCCATGATTTGGATAAGAAACACTGCAATATGTCATGGGCAAAAACGGAACTTAATATGGCTCAGTATTTGGTTCTACTAATTTGAGGGTCCTATTTTTCCCAACATTCTGAGTTTAATATTCCAAAGTGGAATACTGAATTTTGTTAGAGACAACACTATTATCAAGAAAATAAGAAAAAATCAAAAGACACAAATAATGTAAAATATTATATGGGAAAAGTAAGGGCATATTCTTACTTGAAGTACAGGGATTTAAAAAGACATATTCTTAGGCTACAAACTACATGGATGCATAATATGGTATGATAATGGAAATGAATAAGCTTCAACCTAGAAACAAATGAGGCAGAGAAAACATAAAACGCAAACCAATGAAGTAAAAAGATGACAAAAGTGTGATGTTTTATTGTGGAGAAAAAATTTTAATGAAGCTTGGCCCCTTCTAAAGTGTCTCAACTTATCCAAACATAGCAAGTGAATAGACTAAAGAAAACATGATAAGTAATTAGATTTTCTATAGAACCAAGTGGGTTGTTTAACAAAAAACCGATCATCCTATGTCATCCAATACACCTAGATCAAATTTAAAGATTCACAAGAAAACTCAAGGAAAATGTGGCACTCATTGACAACCCCAGTGTGCAAGCACATCCAATTTTCAATGCAAAATCTCAACAGGGAGTAATCAAATTAATCTCGGTGACTCAGAATCTGGAAATGTGGCAAGCTAATAACAACTTCAATTACGAAAATTAGATTCAAATTTAAAGATTCGCAAGAAAACCCAAGGAATGTGTCGCAATCATTGCAACCCAAGGAAACAAGCACATCCAATTTTCAATTCCAAATGGATGACAAAAATGATGTCATCCAATATACCTATATCAAATTTAAAGATACACAAGGAAAGTGTGGCAAACATTGACAATCTCTTGTTCAAGCACATCAAATTTTCAATGCAAAATATCAACAAGGGAGTAATCAAGTAAATCTCAGTGACTCAGACTATGGAAATGTGGCAAGTTAATAACAACTTCAATTCCAAATTGATGATCAAAAGCACCAAAATTAGAAAAATGAAAAAAAAAATGAGATAGTGACTAAATTATTTTTACCTTTGCGCCTTGCAAATCAACAGTTGTAAAGTGCATTAGCCGATCAATTAAGACATGCTCCACCTATAATTGATTATTCAAATTTCAAACTTTGAAACAAAATCGAGCTTCCCAATAGCATGGGGTAAATGTTAATATTGAGACTCTGATATAAGAAGTGTTTTAAACTAAACTTTTGCTCATCTGCAATTATGCTTCAAGTGACCTCAAGATTGTTAGCATTCATGCATAACATATTCAATGCTCAGCAGTACTACTATATTCAAGAGCAAGGTAACCAAACCAGATTGACACAAAGACATCAGACAGCAAGTGAAGAATTTAGAAAGTAGTTGCCTATGTAGAAATTAACATGTTAAATACTTTTTAAAGCAAAGCTACAATCTGATAATAAGAGACAGGTACCATACATACATGCACTTAGGCAAAGGTCCTTGATTTTAATCACATGTCAGCTTACTTCCACATTAAAATTCGGTTAAGGGAGTTGATACATTATATAGGGGCACCTTTAAGAATGCAAATTTTTAAGGTACATGATACCAATCATCTAGAAGCTTATCAATCCTAAAAGATCTATATATCCTAAGCGAAGCTTATCACTCATCTTGGTAGTAAATGCAGTGACTATGACATCAGACACAAATTTTCCCATGTAATTTCATTAACAAATATTTCATGAATGGTTTATAACATTAAATGACTTAGAAAAATATACAGACATATCAATCCTAAGAGATCTATATATACCTGAGGCACCAACACTATGTAATCATGACATTCAAGTCAAACAAAAAGGAAACTTGAATGTTCGCCAAAGAAAAAACATTAAGTAAAATGTTGGTATTAAACCAGATACATTTGTAATAAGCACTAATAAGACAAAGTCTATGTATCCCCGTCTTATTCAATTGTATAAGAAAGAATTGCTTTTTGCAGATTGTAAACTGATACCCACTTGTGAAAAAAGCAACTCCTTATAGCTAGCAAGCTCACGAAAGGCATTGATGAACTTGGACATAACTGGCCCTACAAAAGGAAAAATTAAAAAAAAAAATTAAGGTTGAATCTTCAGTCCTTCAGCTAGGTAACTCTATCTCAACAACACAAATTTGAAATTAGGAGCATAATCTTCTCCTTCATTTTACATCTTAATCTTTGATATGTTATTTAACAGACCAACAAGATAATCTCCCTATCATCTTCCAGAAGGACAACTCAACAATCAGATGAGTTTTAGCTAGCAAAAGGAAAGAGTAGGAACAAAACCCGGTCCACAACTTGCCAGCAGCCAAACAATAAAACATTGACCTCTCTTTCACAAGATCATTTTCAAAAGAAAGGCTTAGATAATCCCTATGCCATCTTAATTAATTAAAATCTCCTGAAGCAAAAGTTTCAAGAAGCTTCCAAATAAAGATCTTAACAGGTGCCATGCCATTCCAGACACTCATCAAAATAAATATTTTACAAGAACTATGTTAGGAAACTAGAGAATAATTCCGGTAGTACTTTACTGCCAATGGCAGATTACATGTAGCAGTAGAAAATATCCACTTACAAGGTACTTACCTTAATTGTTAGGAATCTAGAGAGTAATTCTAGTAGTACTTTACTGCCAATGGCATATTGCATTTACATCTGGTAATACCAGCCCACAAGGTACTTCGAGGGACCTTTTTCCTCCCAAAACTAACCCAGAAACTGACCACTCAAAAAACCTCCCCATGTTTTCCCTTCTTTCTAGTATAAATAACCCACCAATTTAACCGTTAGAAACTGCTAGGGATCATACTAAGCAACACACAATAACTGATGGTAACTACTAGACCATCAATGCATAATAAACAAACAACATAGTGCGCTAAATCCTACCTTAACAACTGCAATTCTAACAATACCCGCCCCAACAAGGTACTTTGAGGGACCTTTTTCCTCCCAAAAACTAACCCAGCAACTGACCATTCAAAAAACCTCCCCATGTTTTCCCTTCTTTCTAGTATAAATAACCCACCAAATTAACCGTTAGAAACTACTAGGGATCATACTAAGCAACACACAATATTTGATGGTAACTACTAGACCATCAATGCATAATAAACAATAAACAACATAGTGCGCTAAATCCTACCTTAACAACTGCAATTCTAACAATACCCGCCCCAACAAGGTACTTCGAGGGACCTTTTTCCTTCCAAAAACTAACCCAGAAACTGACCACTCAAAAAACCTCCCCATGTTTTCCCTTCTTTCTAGTATAAATAACCTACCAAATTAACCGTTCGAAACTACTAGGGATCATACTAAGCACACAATAACTGATGGTAACTACTAGACCATCAATGCATAATAAACAATAAACAACATAGTGCGTTAAATCCTATCTTAACAACTACAATTCTAACACACCAACATCAGCACAATGTCAGAGCATAAAAGCAACTCTTCTCGGTTCAAGTTTTAGGGAGTTCCCATGGGGTCAGAAGTTACTCGGGTTACTGAGAAGTAAAATTCTCCAATCTAAACTATTGGGAGTTGGGACTATAGCTTCTTTCCACAGCTAAAACAAGCAACTAAAAGACAAAAGTTTCATTGGTCATTATTAATGGTAGAATAGGTTATTAGGTTCCTCCTCATCCTCTAGAGTAAGCAATTTGTGTATAACTATCTGAGACACGGAGAAAAGCTAGTTTTATAGACGCTTCTCGTTACCATTGTCTGCCAACCTCATATTTCATATCAGCCATGCAACTCCATAAGAAATTAGTGGAAAGTTTTTCTAAATAAACTAAAACCTCAACTGGTTCACCTAAAACCTCAATCAGTTAACCTAACTCCTGACTCTTGAATGGGCAACATCTTTTACTTAACTAGAATACCCTGGGATAAGTTGGAGTGCTAAATGTATCCACTTATGATCCAATCTTGCTCAGACATTAGACCCAAGAGCTCCACCTTTAAGGTAAAAAAGGTCAAATATGTGGCTTCAAGCCTACATCAACCACTCTGAATAAGAGTACATATTTTAAATATTCACCAAGTAACCTGAAAACTAACTTCATTCCCACCCAATTAAATCTCCTAACATTTCTTTGCCTTTATATTTAAATACATTATACTGTAACATGATGAACATAAGGATATAAATGCAAATCAAGTGGTGAAAAACCAATCACCATTTAATAGATTTTGTTTTGCAAAACGGCAAAAGGAAAAATTGCCGAGTGGCTTTTGGCTTTCTACCATTGGTTATATACAGTAGTTTACACGAAAAATGTTAATCAGAAGTCAAAAACAGATATACATGTAGAGCAAAATGCAGATATACAAGCATGTCCATTGAAAAAACTGGTAATAATAGAACAAAAGGTTGTTGACGTTAACTTGCAAAAAAACTCAACTAAATGGCGATTTAGTAAAAGAAATTGAATAAAAAGAGACGTTGTCTACCTCCTATGGATGCACTTATAGGATCATCTTGTCCACATCCAAATGCTTCTAAAGTATCAGCAAAGCTATTGTCCGCATTATATGCTTCTCCGAGAGCTGTTCTGCAAAGGAAATAGGGACAGAGCAAAATAAATAGATAAATACATATATATGTGTGTGTGATGAGAAAGGGAGAGAGATATTAGATAATTCTTCTTATTTTTTACAATTTAAGTCACTGAAGTGAGACCTTGAGCCTTATTATATCCTTTTATTTTATTGGTTTTGGGAAATAAAAGTATTTACCATTTTTTATTACAGCTGAAATTATATAACAGGCCCGGAGAGAGTGCAAATTCGAGATTAGATGCTAATGGAAATAAGACAACAAAGATCTTTGTATTAGTGACTAAATTTTGAACCCAAAATCTAGCCTCAAACTTGCTAAGAAACTGATGTTTTTGCATGGAACTTTGGGCACATTCAAAATATCTCGTCAATCTATGTTACTCAAACTTGAGTATGGGTTTCGGATAGGGTATGCATCCGGCACAGATATGTTCAATCTTCTAAAAAGCTTTTCAATATATTCAGAAACTCGGGTCATATTCCCATGCCCATGTCCAAGTATGGGCCGGACATGCATAAATGGTGATTAAAGAAAAATAAGGAACATAGTTGTCAGTTATTATGGCTTGGAAGCGACAAGTGAGAAGACAATCAATCAGAACAGCCCTAATATACTAAGAATGAAACTTACTAGTTAGAAATCATAATATCTACAAAATATAACGGACAATAATTCAATCCAAGATTTCTAGCGGGAGTAAATGAATAAGTGAAATTAGAATGAGAAAAAAAATGCATACCTATACTTTATACTTCCTTCGGTCAGCGTTTGACAGCGGCTTTTCAACTCATCAGCCATGGACTCTAGAGAACATACCTGTTCGATCAACAAACACAACATGTTTACTTTTCGGGAATAAAGAATAATGGAATGACAAACTGCTAATCAGCACAGATTCAATGGAGATTTGATTATTCGGTAAACAAAAGAAAATCATTAAACGGATTCAGACTCGATTTCTAGAATCACAAATGTTAAAAAAATATATATATACGGAATTCTGGAGTTACCTGTTTTTGAAACATAGGAGAATCTTCTAGCTTGATAAACGCGGCCATTGATAGTTCGCTTCTTTTTTTCCGAAACTCGACGCTGCAAAATATCAGGTCTCAATCTCGGATCCAGAAACGAAAATCCCAGAAAGCAAATCCTTGTCGCTGTTGAATTAAATAATAAAGAAAGGATTTGCTAAAAAAAAACATAATAATAATAATAATAATAATAATAATAATAATAATAATAATAAAGGATAACTTGTGTTTGGTGGATTTGAAATTTCATTTGTTTGCAGACCAGGGGTCTCTATCTGGGCCTTTATAGTTTGGGCCCAAAACTGAGTCCATATTGAATCTGGCCTTTATAGTTTACATACTTTTATATAGGGGCGGCCAAAAATACCCGACCCGGTTAACCCGATCCGATGACCCGAAACTAAAAATGCCAGGTAATTTTATAAGAAAAATTACCTGACTGGGCCGATACCCGACCCGGTAATTTTTCCGGGATACGGGCCGGAAGTTTTCTCTTACCGGGTACCCAACCCGATAAATTTTAATATATATTTTTTATATTTTAAATTATATTTTTATTTTAAGTTTCTTAATACTTTTGCTATAAAACTAAGTTTAAATCTCTAAATTCTTTATATGCTTGTATTATATACTTTTAAATTTTAAGTTTAAATTTTAAAAAAAATATTTTTGTGTTTAATATGTAATTTTTTTAAAATTTTAGAATTAAAAAATAAAAAAATATGAATCTAATACCCGATACCCGATTTTTTTGGTACCCGGATTTCACGGGTACCCGAATGTGATGGGATGAGACACGGGCCGAGCAATGAGGTACCCGGGTACCCGACAATGCCCACCCCTACTTCTATGTAAGTTTTTATGTGATTAAAATTTTGGGGGAAAACTTTAATACACAAGTTTACACGGTACTTTTAATTTTAGAGTTTAGGATTATAGTTTAATGTTTAAATATTAGTAATTTAGGGTTTATAATTTAAGGTTAGTGTTTAGAATTTATAATTTAGGGTGTTAGGGTGTTAGGGTTAGGAATTTAATATTTATATTTTGTAAGATAAAAATACAAGTTTGTGTAAAATAAATTTTAATAACCGTATCTATTTAGTAATGGTATTAACATCCACATTTCTTCACCTATTACACAAACCGTGTATCAAAGTTTTATCCTTAAAATTTTGGATAAACTACGTATTTAGTAACCGTATCTATTTAGTAATCGTATTAACGTCCACATTTCTTCACCTATTGTCCTAAAAGTTGAAATGGAAAGCAACACAAGGTTTGAAAACCTTTAAGAAAAAGTTTACAACAGTTTTTTCTCTCGCTTTCTCTTTCATTTTGTCAATTTGAGAAGTCTCCTCTCTGTTAGCGTCGATTGGGCCCCTCCAACCTTTTCCTCTTCCTCCTCTCACTCTCGGTTGATCTCTTCTTCTCTTTCTTGTCATTGGCTTTCTTTTCAGGCAACATATGGTCGTTTGTTGGAGACTCTCCAGTCTCCATCTCGACACATTATGGCTTACGCTTGGGAGCCATGATGTGTTGAGAATCATGGGTCTATTTCCTTTGGCGGGCCTATTTTACTTTTTCTTCTCTTTTGATTATCTTTTTTTAGTTATTTTGCAGTGTTTTTTGGAACCTGAATTTTTTAATAAAGACCACTTTCTTTATCTACTTTTGGTGGTGTTTCCAGGGTTAGTTTCTTTCCAGTCGGTTTGTCTCTGTTTTTCCGTCCACGTCGCTCGCCTTCAAAGCCCCTCTACACCTCTGTTTCGCCAAAGCGTTTGGGATCGCTTTGAGGATCCTGTTGATGGTTAACACCCTTTTTAAAGCTTTTTCTCTCAATTTTGGTATTTTGTTCATCCCCTCACCATCGTCTAGAGGACTATTGATGGGTTTTGGTAGTTTACAGAGGAGGAAATCTCTTTGTGCTCGTCGTAAATGTTCTTTACCTTGTTTGATTTATACCTTGGTAAAATTTTATTGATTAGATCATTATTCGTTTTGAATGAGGAGACCTTCCGACCTTAGAGCTCTCATAGGTATGTTAAGGGTGAAACAAGCCTTGTGTTGCATCCCTGTTTACAAGGATTTTCTGCTTCGACTTCTGCTACAACATATACTTACCATCTGTTAAATTTGCTTCTCCTTTATGTTGCCATTTGTTCTATGTTTCTGTGTTTTTTTGTTTGCTTCGTTACCGACTTAGTCAGGTTCTAAAGGAGCTTGTCCTCCTGTTGTTGTTCTATTTGGAGATCCGATTAAGTTTGTTTGGATGCTTGTAACGTTTGTTGTTAATGAAAGTCTGTTTTTTATATAAAAAAAATCGTATCAACGTTACTTTTCTCTATTTTGATCATCTATCTCATATCATCTCATTGGTAAAATAAAACCAAATCAAATAAACTACTTATTTAATAAACGCATCATTCTTTTTTTTTTTTTTGCAAAATGACAAAAGATACCTTTAATGTTTATATATTTTGTCATTTGGCCTCTATTTTTTAAAGCAAACAATCTTCAACGTTTTAATTTAGCCAAAATATGTCCATGTTAGATAGAAACTGCCAATTAATTGATAGTCAATGGCTGATGTTAACTGGACTTACAACGTGTTAAGATTTGATGATGTGTCAACATCATATTCACCACGTATCACTATTTGATTCGGCCACATGTCAGTATGATAGTCACGTGTCACCATAAAAGAAAGATATAATAAATTTTTTTTAAAAATAATTGATGTGGAATATGTCACGTCAGTCGATCTTAACGTGTGGTAAGTCCAGTCAAAATTAGCCGTTGACTGACAGTTTTCATCCAACATGAACATATTTAGACCAAATTGAAACGTTAAATTATTTGTTCAAAAAAAGATTAGGGGACCACCAAATGACAAAATATGCAAACATTGATGGTATCTTTTATTATTTTGCCTAATTATTTCGAGGCCATCTGCCATTTCATACTTCAACGGTCATTGGCCTCCCCCTTTTCAGTAAACATTCTCTTCCTTTATTTATTTATTTTTTCTTAATCTTTGATCTTTGTTTCTCTTTCTATAAAGCTCTATTTTCGATAGTCACCCTTTGCTTGTTCGATGGAGTGTGTTGCTCCCGACGACCTAGGTCTAGGCTCAGGCTTGTTCTCGTGAGGAGGACGAACCTTTTAGGCGGTCAAGGTTACGTTTGTGGTGTCTGTGACAAACGACCGTTTACCGACCACAATAACTTCAAACAACACCACCGGTTTGGCTCTCAACAAGTATTTGTCCACTTATTTCAACGCCTAAACAGACATTTTAGAATAGTCAAATTTTCCAACTTTTGATCAACCACCGTTTACTCTAAACAGGCATCGAGAACTGCAAGCCCAAAAGAAGCCTCGGTGGTAGGAATCTATTGTCTTCCGTTTTTCATCCCTCATATTTCTCTGTTCTGGTTGTCAACTTTTGTTCAGTTTTTTCTCTGCATGTGTGTTTGATTTTCCTGATGGTGAATCTGTGGTTCTTTATCTTGTCATGCTCGACTTTCTGGCCGTCATTTGTGCTTTATGGTTCAGCTCCTTTTCGTTATTTTTTTCGATGGCTATTGGTTCCTCTGATGACATGACCATCATGAATAGATAGCGACTTGATTTTACGGTCCACGAGGCCTTTTTTTGTCGATCCCGTCTGTCTGACTCCCTTGAAACACTCGTTGAAATCCCTATCCACCAAGAACTTTTCGTTTGATGGACCCTTCGTTGGTCTAGACCGCTTCTCCACCTTTGAGGTTTGTCGCTACTAGCTGTGTGCCTGTGTCGGTTCGCATGCTAGGGCTAAGGGTTCATGATTTCTACTTTGGGTCATCGTGCCCTGTTGTTTGCTTTGCCTTTTTTGGCATTTGTCTGTTTCGGGTGGATTTTATCTGTTTGGTTTTGAGTCTTCACTTGCTTGTACGTTGTAAACCCAGTTTTAGTTAATGAAATCCCCCTGATAAAAATAAATAAATAAGCATGGTGCTTTTTTTGTAATACAAAGAAGTTTAGTATGTTGGTGAATATATAGTTTCAACACAGAATGTTTGCAATGATCAAGAAAATAAAGGGTAAACCATATTGATAGTCCTTTTAACTTTTAGATAGTTTTTAATATGATCAACTAACTTTTAAAACTTTCAATATTGTCACTCCACTTTAAAATCGCTTTCAAAATGGTCACCGTCATTAACGGAAGTTAATGTGGCATGACTACCTGTAATTTTTCTCAATAAAATAATGTCAGCCATTTTTTTAAAATTCCACGTGATTTAAATAAATTAAAATAATCTCTTATCTTGTATTGATTTATTATAAAATGGAATTGAAACCCTAGAATCCTTTTAACTTTTCTTTGTTTTATCATCATCTTCAGCTGCAATGGAAGAACCCAGCGTAAACCCAACATGATTTTGCAGAATGCCATCAAATAATTATTCGTTTATATATGTATGGAAAAAGCACAATGTGCAAATAGATTGGGAGAGGGGTAGAGCTGGGGAGAAATAAGAAGGAAACTAAACAAAGTTTTAGGATGGGAATTGGGAAATGTCTGGGTTTCTTAACTCTATGTTTTGTAGGGAAAGATTACAGAATTCGTTCTTTGACGAACTTACCAAACTTCCATGCTTCAAAACCCAATATTTTCTTTCCCTTTTTAACATTTTAGATTATTGTTTGCTGCCTTCGTTTCCTTGTCCTCTGTTTTTTCGGTGTCGGCCACTTTCTTTCCTTTCTTTTTCGATCCTCTCGTCAGAATTCGTTTCCCGGAATCTTATTTTCTTTCCCCGGGAATTTGAGATTTTTACCTTTACTTTGACTACCGTCTGAATTTGCTAAAAGAACTGATCTGAGCTTTTGCAGCAAAACTTTATATTAGTGTCTTTGTTGTCTTTTTCAAGCTAATCAAAGATCAACAGTTCAAAAATTTATATATATATATATATATATATATATATATTTTTTTTGTTGAGAGTTCAAGAAAAAAATTTAAAAAAATTGTGAAAGTTAAATCACGTGGAATCTTCTACTGCATCTGAAGATGATGATGAAACGAAGGGAAGTTAAATGAGAGGGTTCTGGGTTTCTTTTCATTTTACAATAAATCAATACATGGTTAGGGATTATTTTAATTTTTAAATCACGTGGAATTAAAAAAAGACTAATATTATTTTATTGAGAAAAAATGGTCTGCCACATCAGCTTTCGTAAAGTGAGCATACTGAAAGTAATTTTAAAGTTGAGTGATCATATTAAAAATTTAGGTGACTATATTAAAAGTACTTTAAAAGTTCAGAGACTACCAATGTAGTTTACCTTAAAATAAATTATAAAAAATAAAGAGATAACTATATATTTAGTACTCACTTATTCTCGCATTCTTATGTACCTACTTTTTTTTGTAAAATGGTACTTAACGTTATGTTTTTATTCTGTTTTGGTACCTTGACCGTTAAAAACAAACAGAGATGATGACATGACTTATTTTTAATTGGGATAATAACAATTTTAGTCTCCAAAATTTATATATTTCTATCAGTTTAGTCCAAACTCTATCATTTTAATAATTATCTTAAATATTTGGGTTAAAACTGTAAATCTCCTGTTTTATTTTTTCTCTCAATTCTTCCGCACGAGACACACCCGCCATCACCTTCCCGTCACCGCCATCGCCGGCCCAACTTATTAACGAATGCTCTGTTCATGTAAAGCTACCAATAATGTTGAGTTTTAGGAATCCCAAGATTAACTGTGAATGTAAAGCTACAAATATATGTCATTTTTCACTTTATAGATCGAGATGTTACCTTCCTCGATTCAATTTGCTCCGTTAATGTGAGCTTAATGGAGATATTGCCACATTAATGCAGCCCCAAAGCTTAATTAACTGTTTATTTTCCCCCTATAGGCCCTAGTGTGTGTATCCCTTTCCCTTTGTCTTCTACCTTTTAGAAAGTAGCTGATTTTTGTTCTAAGATCATGAAATTTAGTAGCGGGGGACAACTCTTGGACCCAAGCTTTTATTTTGCATTATGACTGCAAAGTCGCATTGTTTCCATTATACAGTAAGGAAAAATCCAAATTATAAGGTCCTGAACCGATGATGATGAAAGGTGAAGCTCTACCAATGTGTGTTGATTTGAGTTTTTGTAGATAGAGAAGCGGTGTCGATGTTGCTTTTCCATATACACGAGGGATTTCAGTAGCCATCACCTTCCCATCACCGCCATCGCCACCACCTTCAGTCTTTTTCAATCAAAACAGAGCCTTCCTCAAGCTCTAACACTTTTACTGCAAGAAAATCCCCGCCATGAAACTCTAGATTTACAAAGGAAATAAGCCATAGGATTACTGTTACATGCTTGCAACCATTACCAAGACACTGAAACTGGTCGAGAGGTACACCTGATGGTGGCTTCGTCGACCCTGTTCCACAACAACGTCGTTATCACAACCCGTCTCATCACAATATACTCCATGTGTGGCTCCCCTTCGGATTCTCGTTTAGTTTTTGATGGTTTAGAAAAGAAAAAAAATTATTTCAGTGGAATGCAATGGTTAGTGGGTATTCGAGAAACAAGCTTTATGAAGAAGCTTTGAGTATTTTTATTGAATTGGTTTTGAAAACTGAGTTTAAGCCTGATAAATTCACTTTCCCTTGCGTGATTAAGGCTTGTGGAGGGAATTTGAGTGTGGGTTTAGAACAGGGAGTTCATGGAACGAGTGTGGGTTGAGGAAGGCTCTGTTTTGATTGACAAAGACTGGTTTTGGAGGAGAGGCAGTTGATACTTAGTTGAAGTGTTGGTTTGAAGAAGTGATGTTTGAGAATTGGATGAATTTAGACGTTGATAGGCTGTTCTTCTGGTGATATGTGGCGGCTGTAGGTGGTGGCGATGACGGTGATGGGAAGGTGATGGCGGTTGTGTCTCATGCGGAAGAATTGGGAGAAGAAATAAAACGGAGATTTTCAGTTTTAACCCAAATATTTAAGATGATTGTTAAATTAATAGAGTTTAGACCAAATTGATAAAAATGTGATTATTTCAATTAAAAATAAGCCACGTCATCATTTATGTTTGTTTTTAACGGTTGAAGTGCTAAAATAAAATAAAAATGTAACTTTAAGTACTATTTTGCAAAAAAAAAATAGATAGAGTACTAAAATAGGAATGCGGCAATAGGAGGGTACTAAATATGTAGTTATCCTAAAAATAAAATATAAGTTAATTGTTTCATGGTAAAAGCTACTATCTTAGATGCACTTTCACTCTAATTGATGTGATCGAAAAAAAGACATCGCGATTATGTTAACGCAACACTTCTAGATTCGTACACACGAATAATGTGATCGAAAAAAGGACGTCGCCCTTATTGTGATGCAAAAACGCATACGCGTGAATTTTGTCTTCAATTACTCAATAAGAATAATGTTGAAAAAACTTATATAAAGATTTGAAAAATATTTATATCTAACAAATGGTCGGACAAAATTCTTACTCTTAAGGACATAGGATTGCTTAACGAGAGTTGTAAGTTGATTGTTTTTCTCTGCTGGTCAATTTGAAAAGCTCGAAACAATTTTGTGTTTTCAGGCATTTGTGACTCCCCTTGCATGTTTGACACTATGTTGTGAACTTTTTCTCAGAATTCTATTGTACCTGAGAAGATAACTTAAAATAGGCTATTTCTCCATTCAAAGAGGAACCACGGTGGTATTCATCGGAGGTCAGCTTTGTTAAAATTAATTGTAATGCCACCTTTGATAGGGCATCAAGTTCGGCAGCTGCTGCTGTCATTGCGAGAGATTTTTCCGGGACCATCCTGGGAGGGGATGCTATCTCTTTTTTTGCCCCTTCAGTGTCGGTTGCCGAAGCTCAAGTCATTCGACTTGGGGTTTCTTTTGCTTTGAAGAAAGGTTTTTTCAAGGTTCGTTTGGAACCGAATAACCTTGGTGTCATGAACTGGTTGAAGTATAAGATGTTAAACGCGTGGGATTTAGCAGCTGTTGAAGAGGATATTTTGATATTGATATATTCGTTTTCTTCCTTCATTTTCTCCTTCGTTCCCCGTTCTTGTAATCGAGCTGCTGGATTGGGTGGCATGATCTTTTCGAACAAACTCTTGTATGCTAATTGGTCGTTTGAAGTTCCTCCAGGCCTGAGGACCCTTCTGTAATTCTCTTCTTTAATTTTATTAAGCTGCTTTTGATAAAAAAAAAGACAATGTACATATGTCTTAAGAGTTGGTTAACCATTGCCATAGATCTAACATTAGTCCTCATAAGAGAAGGCATTTGATTCCTCCATGGTAATTCATATAGGCATTTGTTTCTGCCTACATGAACGGTCTAGAAGAGTGACAAAATTATGTACTATTCTCTTTTACAAGGGTAAACAGAGCTCAACTAAGGGTGCTAGAGTTGTGTGGCAAATTATGTGTCATTTTAAACCTAAAGACAGTCTATGCTTAAAAGATTTGCAACCTTCAAAAAGAGAATGCATCCTAAACAAGGCAGGGAGGGAGTATCCATCACTTACCCACCATCTGCGGTGGGTATCATTTTTTAAATCTACACCCGCTCAAGTGGGTACATTCTCAAATCCACCTCCACCCCCACTACCTAACTTGGTGCCCACCATGCAACATGTACCCGCTCGTACCCATTTGGCAAGCAACCACTAATATAGAATTATGTAAAAATAAACCATAGACTTGTGTAAAGAAAATTAAAACTTCGTATATTTTATTAATTGATCAAGTGTGTAACGACTCGAATATCATATTAGTAAATCGGGTTTTGGACCTGGGCTTTGGGCCTTGTGGAAAAGAAAAGAAGAAGATGTTGTTTTGAATTAAAATGAGTTAAAGGGGGAGAAAAATCATATTTTTAATCCCCTCTCTTTCCATCTTTTCCACCACCCATTTTCTCTCTCTTTTCTTCAAACTTTAAACTTCGATCTACGAAGATTCGGCTATCCGTTATTGACCCCTCCACCATCATTGTGTTCATCTCGTCGATATGAGTTCACCGGTACCAGCGACACCATCATCAGAGTCGTCGTCGGAGGGGGTGGGAGAGAGAAAGTTTTGGGTTGTTGAGTTGAGGGGGTTGGAGTGCTCAGAACAGAAAACCGATGCTACCATCGGAATCACCAGCTCAAGAACAGTCGACCGATGAAGTTTGGTCACCGTCCGTCGTTGAATACCGCTACACACGCTATCGGTCACGCGTGGGCGTTGTCCTGGGCTGTCAAGCCATCTAAGTCGCTCAGTCGAGCCGTTAGCCGAGTTGACCCGCTAAGCCACCGAGCCGTTGACCCTGAGCCGCCAGCTGTCGTTGACCACGACCGTTGAATTTTTTTGGGGACCCTACCGAGGGTTTCTCGACGTTCCCAATCCAATGGTGCAGTCCATTTCGCCAAATTCAAATCTGGTAAGCTATTTTTACGTGTTTGACCTTTTGAATCGAATAGGGGATGCGTGAATTAATGTAGTTTCGTATTATTTGGTATATGAGGATTATTCAAGATTAGATATCGAGTCAAGTGGAACATTCGGGAAGCTCGCATGGGGATTTTAGCAATATTGTAAAACCAAAGTTTGATTTTGATATAACAAATTGTTTAAGGACTTATTTGAAAAGGGACACAAAATTTTATGTATTTCAAGGACTTACAATTGACAAGGATTTTTCAAGTACAAAATTGTTCTAAGCCAAAAACTTAAACCCCATAAAATTTTCTAAGTATTTTCAAGCAAAATTCAATATTTACGCCCAGGTGTATCGATACATCGTCGAGTGTTTCGATACGGTCTTAAAGAAATAGGCCACTGAAAGAATCCGTTTGATACAAGAAAGCCTATTTCGATATGGGCATTTTAAGAACAACGTACCGATACGGCTACCACCGTATCGATACGGGGGTTAAGATTTTTCCAATCTTTTTATTTATTATTCGAATGTTACCTTGTCAGTTATTGGGAACACATAATTTTGAAAATTAGTTAACTCGTATCGATATGCCTACGTGGTGTACAGAAGCAGGTTTTGATAGTAGCCCAAGTGAGCAAAATTGTATCGATATGGTATTGCCCATTTCTATACGCCCCTTGTTTTACACTAAGATCGTACTGATACGCCTTCCCGTGTATTGATACACCCCTATATTTTATACACAACGGCTCTTTCTATTTTGAGATAGGTATCGATACGACTGTTCGTGTACCGATACGGCATGTTGTAGAAATGCATTAATAGTGGGAAAAAGAGAGCCCAACGGCTCTATTGATGATGCCAACTACCCAAATAGATAGAAATCAATGAAGGAGTATAAAAGCAAGCCTAAAAGCTACAACAACAACTAATGATCAATTGAAAAACAATCAAGCACAAATCCAATCCCTTTGAGCTCTTAGAGTCAAATATTGTACCTCACTTGTGTAATTTTTATTGTATCCATTTATTTTAAGTTTGGGAAGTGTTTATTTGTAATTGGGCAAAAAATCATCCTGCTTGAGAGGTCTTTTTCAGTTTGCCAATTTCTCTTTGTAAAAGAGTGATCTTTGATTAAGCTTTGGGGTAGAAAGCTTAATCGTTTGTAACAGTTTCCTTTTAAGCCGAGAAAATGGGACAAATTCAGTGAGTGAATTGTTTAAATCCTTAGTAGGGTGCTGAGGTAGTGGATTTAGAGCTTGTTCTAAGCTTGAACCATTCTAAAATTATTGTGTCTCAATTTTTCATCTTCGAATTTGCACCATTTCATTTTAAAAAGCCAATTCATCCCCTCTTGGCCATTTTGCCATTGTGTGATCATCTCAACAATTGGTATCAAAGCTACACTCATTCAAAGGATTAATATCCTATTGAGTCGATTCTAGGAGAGATTGATCAACCTATAAGTGAAGCCATGATATCTACATTCGGCCACAACCTCTACGAGTCATAATCGATCACTAAACCTCCTTACTTCAATGGGGACAACTATCCTTATTGGAAGAATAGAATGAGGCTCTTCATCAAGTCAAATGACTACCTCCTATGGGATGTAGTGGAAGATGGTCCATCAATTCCTATGAAGAGAGATGAAGAAGGAAGACTCGTTCCCAAGTCCAAGATCGAGATGACTGATGATGATCGAAAAAAGCTTTAAGTTAATGACATAGCATTTCACATGCTATTTTGTGCCCTTGGACCATATATGTATTCAAAGATGTCTTCGTGTACAAGCGCAAAGGAGGTGTGAGATAAGCTAGAGACCACATATGAAGGAAAAAACGATGTCAAGGAGATCAAGATTGGAATCCTTAATTTGAGCTATGAAAATTTCAAGATAGAGCCCGATGAAAGCGTCACCAAGATATTTGATCATTTCTCTGTCATCGTCATCGTCATTCTCGAAGATAAACTTGTTCGAAAACTTCTCTATTCTCTTCCCGAGTCATGGGATGGGAAGAGGACCGCCATCATCGAAGCTAAAGACTTGAAGACCTTGAAGCTCGATGCACTAGTGGGGTCTCTCCTTAATCATGAGATCATGAAGCAAGGAAGAGAAGAACAAAAGAAAAGAAAAAAATAATGGATAAGCAAGAGGTAGAGAAAAAAACAAGCAATTTCTCTCAAAGCTTTATAAGAAAAGAGTAATTCTAATGAGGATGAATTTGAAGAGTTGGCTATGTTGGCCAAAAGTTTCACTCGGCTCATGAAGTCCAATAGAGGAAGAAAATTCCAAAGAAGATGAGACTTCAAGAACAAGAACAAGGAAGAAGAGAATGATCAACTCATATGATTTAAGTGCAAGAAGCCAGGGTATATTCGATCCGATTACCCCCAACTCAAAAGAAAGAGCTTCAGAAAGAAGAAGAAGATCAAGGCCAACGTTGCTACTTGGAGTGATGAGGAATCATCATCCGATAAAGAGGATCAAGAAATAGCCAACCTTTACCTCATGGCTTTTGAGGAAGATCTTAAGGTAACCTGTAACTCATCATCTTTTGATTTTAAATTCGATGAGCTTCAAGAAACTTATGATGAGTTACAAGAGGTGTATGACGAATTGGTTAAGAAGTATAAGGAATCAATTTTGGAAAATAAGAAAATCATTTTCGATTTAAAAAGCCAAAATAATTCTTTATCATAGACCAATTCAAAACTTGAAAAGAAGGTTTTGGATATGCAAGAAAGTCAAAAGTATTTTGAAAAAAATATCGATTTAAAAAACTTCTTTCCTAGTTTCATAATGATCACCACAAAGTGGTGAGTGAGCTTAAAGCTTCTCTTAACCAAGTTGGGAAACAAAGTTTTGAAAAAGCTAGTTCTTCAAAACCCAACTATGTAAAGAGAAACTTTAATGGCTACAAACAAAAAGGCTTCTAGAGGCCCTCTAGAGGTAAGATGATTAAGAGTATTTGGGTTCCTAAGGACCTAATTACTTCTAATGATTTACATGCTATTGCTTCTTAGATTCCCAAGGGAACCAAGTTTTGGGAGCTAATACTCATGGACCCAAAATGATTTGGGTACCAAAAATCAAAGCCTAATCTTTGTTTGTAGAGGGAGCATTGCTTCAAGGACAAAGCATTAAGTCAAAACACATGGTACCTTAATAGTGGATGCTCAAGACACATGACCAGTGACAAGAGTCGATTCTTGGAGCTAAAGCCAAAGAGTGGTGGAGTAGTAACATTTGGTGACAACTCCAAATGCCACATTGAAGGAATTGGTTTCATTGGTAATCACTCTTCCATTCTCATTGATAATGTACTTTATATCAACAATCTAAAACATAATTTATTGAGCATTAGTCAATTATTTGATAAAGGTTTTAATGTTCAATTCTATGTAAATGGTTGTAAAATCTTGAACATTGGAACTAACAAAATAATGCTCATAGGTCATCGCATAGGTAATATTTATATGTTGCATTTAGATGACATTCACATTTCCAATGTATGTTTTGTTGCACAAAATGAACATGATTCATGGTTATGGCATAGGGAACTTGGACATGCTAGCATGAGTGTTTTAGAGAAATTAGTTTCCCAAGATCTAGTAAGAGGTTTACCTAAGCTAAAATTTTCTCAAGATAAAATTTGTGATGCTTGTGCTAAGGGTAAATATAAAATAGTTTCTTTTAAACCTATAAATGATGTTTCAAATTGTAGAGTATTACAATTGATCCATATGGATCTTTTTGGCTCAATTAGGACTATGAGATTATGTGGTAAATCATATGCTTATGTTTTAGTAGATGACTACTCTAGCTACACTTAGGTTCTATTCTTAAGTACTAAGGGTGAGGCTTTAGAAAAGTTCATCACATTTTCAGAAATTACTCAAAATGACCTTGGTCAAAAGATTTCACATATTAGAAGTGACCATGAAACCAAATTTCAAAATATTGGTTTTGAGGATTTTCGTAATGAAAATGGTATAAGCCATAATTTTTTAGCTCCTCGCATTTCTCAACAAAATGGGGTTATTGAGAGAAAAAATCGTACTTTAGAGGAAATGGCTAAAACCATGCTTTGTGAAACAATTTACCTAAATATTTTTGGGCAGAAGTCACTAATACGACTTGCTATATTATTAATAGAGTAATGATTAGGCCTATTTTGAAGAAAACACCTTATAAGATTTTGAAATTCAAAAAGCCCAACATTGGTTATTTTGATCCATTTGGTTGCAAAAGTTTTGTTTTAAACAACGGAAAATATAATTTAGGTAAATTTGATGCAAAAAGTTATGAAGTTATTTTCTTAGGATATTCTTTAAACTCTAAAGCCTATCATGTATTTAATAAAAGAACTTTAGTTGTTGAAGAGTTTGTTCATGTTGTCTTCGATGATAACATCTTTTCGAGGAATGATTCTTGTGATGATGATGATGTATGAATCATTGAAGCCATTGATGGAGGGCAAACATCAAAGGTGGATGAGACTCCAACCAAAGAAGAAGAAACACAAGATCCACCTCTTGAAGCCTTGAAGGACATGGCTCTAGAGGAAAATGAGGTCACCTACCCAAGGGAGTTCAACTATGTCAAAGGTGGTGAGATTTTGGGTGATTCATCGAAAGAGGTAACCAATAGATCTTCTTTTAAACTTGTTAATAATGTTGCATTTATTTCATGCATTGAGCCTAAGAATATCAAAGAAGCATTAAATGATGACCATTAGATATTGGCCATGCAAGATGGACTAAATCAATTTGAGAGAAGTAAAGTATGAACATTAGTTGATAGACCTAGTAATAAGTCCACAATAGGAACTAAATGGGTTTATAGAAACAAACTAGATGAGAATGGTAACATAGTGAGAAACAAGGCTAGATTTGTTGCTCAAGGTTACACTCAAGAAGAGGGAATTGATTTTGATGAAACATATGCACTCGTAGATAGAATAGAAGCTATTAGGATGCTTCTTGCATTTGCATGTTATCATGAATTCAAGCCTTTTCAAATGGACGTAAAAAGTTCTTTTCTAAATGGTTTTATTAATGAAGAACTGTATGTAGAGCAACCACTCAGTTTTGAAGATCCAAAATTTCCAAATCATGTTTTCAAACTTACTAAAGCTTTTATATGGTTTAAAATAAGCTTCTAGAGCTTGGTATGAAAGGCTTTCAAACTTTTTGATTGAAAAGGTTTTGAAAAAGGCAATGTGGATACTATACTTTTCATTAAAAGAAATGACAAATATATCTTCGTAATTCAAATATATGTTGATGATATAATTTTGGGTTCTACTAATGAGTTGTTTTGCCAAGAGTTTGCTAAGTTGATGCAAGGTGAGTTTGAGATGAGCATGATGGGAGAGCTCTCATTCTTCTTGGAGCTCCAAATCAAACAAAGGAAAGATGGCATCTTCATCAATCAAGCTAAGTTAATCAAGGAAATGCTCAAGAAGTTTGGCTTGGAGAATGTGAAGCCTCAAGCCACACCAATGAGCTCATCCATAAAGCTTGACAAAGATGAAAAAGGTAAGTGTGTCGATTTTAAGCTTTATCGTTCTATGATTGCCTCTTTGCTTTACCTTACCGCAAGTAGACCAGATATTATGTTTAGTGTTTGCTTGTGTGCTAGGTTTCAAGCTGGCCCTAGAGAATCGCACCTTATAGCCATTAAAAGAAACTTTAGACACCTTAGAGATACACCTAGTTTAGGTATTTTGTATCCTAGAGATTCCTCATTTGATCTTTATGCTTTCTCAAATACAGATTATGAGGGATGTAAAATATATAGAAAGAGTACCTCCGGAACATGCCAATTCTTAGGTAGTATGCTCATATCTTTGTTCTCTAAGAAACAAAATAGTGTAGCTTTATCTACCACCGAAGCAGAGTACATATCGTCCAGGAGTTGATGTGCTCAAGTCCTTTGGATGAAGCAACAACTCTTAGATTATGGAGTTGATGTAGGTACCATACCCCTTAAGTGTGACAACACTAGTGTCATTTGTCTCACTAAGAATCCCATCCAACATTCTAGAACCAAACACATAGAAATAAGACATCATTTCATTAGAGATCATGTCTTGAAAAATAACGTAGTTCTAGAGTATGTTGACACCTTAAATCAATTAGCAAACATATTTACCAAACCTTTAGATAAAGAGCATTTTTGGTCTCTTATGAGAGAGTTGGGTCTAACTAGCCTTTCTTGACCCTTTAGAGCCCTTTAAGGACAAAAACTTGCTTGAATTTATTTGATTGCCTTGCTTATGTGATTTTGCCTCTTGATGCATCTATGCTTGTTTCTAGGGGAGTATGTATCCATTTTAGACCATAAATGATGTTTACATATCATTTACATGCATTTCAGTTCGAATAAAATCGAACTTTTAAGTAACTTGTGGCCCAAAATGCATTTTCTGGCACACGTGTACCGAAATGAGTGAAGGTGTTTTGATACACCTTTCTGAATATCTGCCCAGAGTGCATTTTTTAGCACAAGTATATCGATACAGTTCTATTCATATCGATATGGGTTCAAGAACACGTTTCGATACAGTCGAGTCTGTACCGATACGTGACTCGTGTTTCGGTACATCTCCTAGGCCTACTGGTACATCTGTTTCGATACGCCACGTGGAGTATCGATACGCGAAGTCTTCTGCCATTAAAAGAGTCATTAAAGGGTTTCCAACTTTAACCAAAACTTTTCAACCAAAATCCTAGCCGTTTTCCTATATAAACACCCTAAATCCTTGAGTTTTTCTCATCAATTCATCTAAGTTTTTTAGGATTTTTACTCTACACAACATCAAAAGGCTCTTTTCATTAAGATTGTGCATTATTCATCTCCATTCATCCATAATCCTCTCATCAAGGTATTAAACTCTATTTCTTACTATGATATTTTAGTTCTTTTTTTTAATTTTTCCAAAACTAAAAACTTTTGATATAAAATTATACCGTATTTTTTGTTGTTTTTCGAAATTCTTTTTACCAAAGTTATATTTTATACTTGTATATGTTTTTAAACTATACATTTTTAAACAATATTATGAATTATTGGATTGAATATTGGATCGAATATGATGATTTATGCATACATCGTTTTGTGCTTTAAAATTGTTTTCCAGATTATCTATGGCACCGAGAAAGAGAGCTAGAACAACCGAGGTTGGCGAGTCTTCAACCGAAGACAATTCGACTCGTCCCAACCTTAGCGTTATTATCAAAAGAGTTTTTCGACCCCGGCAGCTTTAAATCACTTCAAGCAATACCAAAACTACAAAATTCGCCGCGACAGAGTAACATCTCTTTCATTCTTAAACTCTGAATATTTCAAGTTTAAATATCTTTATCTTTTGAGACGTTGTAATTTTACTCAATTTTTTGCTATCCCCGGAATTTTATACCGTAATCTTTTCTTGATTTTTTTGATAATGTCCGGTGTATCCCTAACCAAGACCGTTCTAAGGTCATAGCCATTGAATCTTTCTTGATGGGAAAGAGATTTCGAATTGACATCGATACCTTGAAAAATATTTTTGGATTTGATGATGAGGGTATTGATGATGAGGACTTTTTGGGGCATGTTCTTGGTGGCTCCATAACCGTATTACGCACATGATCGTATCCTACACTTGATGATCACTTGGTGGTTTCGGCCATCCGGTGGTAAGTTCTTCACTATCCGACAAGTAGACAGTTTTTGGATTAGATGCTTTTGGGAGAACAAGCAACCGAACCTTGCTCGGGTTATGTTTGCGGAGCTTGTTTACCTTGTTCAACACCATCACGCTTCGTTGGTATCTTCATTTACTTACGGTACGGCTTTGAGTTATTTATTTTCATACTTGGAGATTGATTGCTCTCATGACTTTCCCAAGCCCCTCACGAATCTCATTGATGAACGCTCCCTTACTCATGCCAAATTTTACTATTTCAATAGAGAGTGGCTTCATCTTGCCAAGCTTCCACATGATGCTATCCCCGAAGAACTAGAAGCCCATCCACAAGCCGCTCCTCAAGCTCCGGTAGCCCCACCGGCTATGGATGCTCTCATGGCTTATCTCAATGAGCAATTCACTACATTAAAACACCTCTATGACCTCATTGAAGACAACCATGAATGAAGGGTTTGTGGCCATTGACACTAGATTTATTTCCTTGGAGGAAGGAGTTCAAGCAATTGAGAGCCAACAAGGATCAATGGATATCTCTCTCACGGCTTTCCATGGGGAATGAAGACAATCTCAAGCTACTCAAACCCATGATGAAGATGAAGAGGAAGATGATGATGAGGATACTCTCTAGACATTCATTGCATATCATACATGTCATATTAGGATTTCTATTTTATGCACCTATGTTATTTAAATATTTGAACCTATGCTTATGTTTTTAAGTTTGGATTAATATGTTGCTTTAATTATTGCTTTATGCTTTAATGAAATATTATGTTGTTTTGCTTTAATTTTGCTTATTTATTGCCTCTAATTATCTTTCATTTTGATTTAACAAAAAGAGGGAGAAGTAAAAGAGTTTAAATTTTAAATTTTCAAAAATGTTTTAAAAACCTATCACAAAGTAAGGGGGTGTTTTACAAAAAGACTTAAAAATTTAACTTGGTTTTGTTATATCAAAAAGCAGGAGATTTTAAAACCAAAGTTTGATTTTGATATAACAAATTGTTTAAGGACTTATTTGAAAAGGAACACAAATTTTTAAGTATTTCAAAGACTCACAATTGACATGGATTTTTCAAGTACAAAATTGTTCTAAGACAAAAACTTAAACCCCATAAATTTTTCTAAGTGTTTTCAAGCAAAATTCAATATTTATGCCCAGGCGTATCGATACGCCGTCGAGCGTTTCAATGTGGTCTTAAAGAAATAGGCCACTGAAAGAATTTGTTTCGATACAGAAAAGCCTGTTTCGATACGGGCGTTTTAAGAACAGCGTACCGATACGACTACCACCGTATCGATAAGGGAGTTAATATTTTTCTAATCTTTTCATTTATTATTAGAACGTTGCCTTGTCAGTTATTGGGAACACACGATTTTGAAAATCAATTAACATGTATCGATATGCCTACGTGGTGTACCGAAACAGGTTTTGGCAGTAGCCCAAGTGAGTAAAATTGTACCGATACGGCCTTGATCATTTCGATATGCCCCTTGTTTCACACTAAGACCGTACTGATACGCCTTCCTGCGTATCGATACGCCTTTATATTTTGTACACAATAGCTCTTTCTATTTTGAGACAAGTATCGATACGACTGTTTGTATACCAATACGGTCAGTTTTAGAAGTGCATTAATGGTGGGAAAAAGAGAGCCCAATGACTCTATTGATGATGGCAACTACCCAAACAAATAGAAATCAATGAAAGGGTATAAAAGCAAGCCTAAAAAGCTACAACAACAACCAACGATCAATTGAAAAACAATCAAGCACAAATCCAATCCCTTTGAGCTCTTAGAGTCAAATCTTGTACCCAACTTGTGTAATTTTTATTGTATCCATTTATTTCAAGTTTTGGGAGTGTTTATTTGTAATTGCGCAACAAATCAACCATTTAAGAGGTCCTTTTCAGTTTGCCAATTTCTCTGTGTAAAAGAGTGATCTTTGATTAAGCTTTGGAGTAGAAAGCTTAATCGTATGTAACAGTTTCCTCCTAAGCCAAGAAAATGGGAGGAATTCAGTGAATGAACTTTTGAAATCCTCAGTATGGTGTTGAGGTAGTGGATGTAAAGCTTATTCTAAGCCTGAACCACTCTAAAATCCTTGTGTCTCAAATTTTCATCTTCAAATTTGCACCCTTTCATTTTAAAAAGCCAATTCACCCCCTCTTGGCCATTTTGCAATTGTGTGGTCATCTCAACAAATATTGACTTAAGGTTAGTACACCTCGAACTCCTATTGCTTCATGAGCAACATACGCGTAATTGTTTTGCTTGTTATTGGTTACAAAATAGGTTGATGATAGATAATCATGTGTTGAGACCGGTATTATGAGAACTTGATATTTATGAGATGCATGATGATGCTATGATTATAAATAGGACTTATGGAGGCTTTAGAGACCGCGTAGGGTTGTTTGAGATGCTCGTATGATTAATTGTTAATCGTTTGATTGATTGAGATAATTGCGATTCTTTGTATGTTGTTCAAATAGATTATGGTATTCGGTAGAATTGTGTAAATGATGAATAATGGTAATATTCGAATAAATAATTATGAAGCCGATAATTAATATTAATTGAATGAATGCGTTAGTAAAAAACCCTAATGACTTTCATAAGTTTTAAGGGATCGAATAAGTGTTGTAATATTGTAATTTTGAGGAATTTGTGTGAACCCGTGAATAGGGTATCAGTACGAGCTTTGACCGTACTGGTATGCGATCAGGGGTCATATCGGTACAGGTCGATCAGTATTGGTTGTCGCAACCCTTTTTTAGGAGTCTTGACATTTTGAAAACTAAAACACAAAGTCGCCGCCAATCTTTTAAAAGGTGTGATTGGATCACCTAAAACGAGTCATTTTAATAAAACATTTTTATTTTATTAAAAAAATATTTTTGGTCTGCGAAAACACATAAACGGGTTCAGGAGTCGGTTGCGCGTGGGAAAGGATTAGCACCACCACAATGCCAAAAAATTAGTACCTAGTCGATTACAAAATATTTTAATGTCAGAATTTGCAAGTTCATATAAATTCAATTTATTTGTCCATTTATGAATATGATTCCATTTTAATGGTCTTATTATTCAGAAAATGAACTCCAATCACTGCCAACACTCTTGGCGCTAACCCGTCATTTCCGTTTAGTAAGACACCACAATTACAATTAACATATCCAATAAATATAAACACGACATAAAAAAGGCAACAAATTTATTTAAATGGCATAAAACATTGAAAAACATAAAATTTTAAAAACAAATATTAAAGGAAATGGGACAAGATTTGTAACTTTTGAAAAATGTATCATTCGAATTTAAAAAGGTGATTAAATTAAAAACAAAGTAAAATCAAGAGGCAAATTTATGAAGAATGGTGACCATTTTGTAAGAATTTAAAGATTTATTTTCAGAATAAAATAAGTGGGAAAAAGGAAGGTTTTAATGAAGAACTTTTCTACAAACACCTTTTTTCTTTCTTTTAGGTTCAAATGGATCAAACACCAAAAATAACAAAAAACCTTAAGTGTTCTAAGTGTTCTTCAAAAATGAAGAACACCGGTGAACCACCATGCCGGCCGCCCACCACCGGCGTCGACCGCCACTTTTCGGTGGTGGAATCACCCCTATTTTTATTTTTTTCAAAAATGAGCCTAAAGATTCCCAAAAATGGCTTTAATTCGAATAAAAATCTGAGTTCAAAAACGATTAATTTTCTAACTATGCAAGGTAAAATCTACGTCGAGGGCTAGTTGAGATGAGGCAGTCGCTACTATCACCGGCTGGTGGCGACACTACAGCTGTCGACGTTGGAGCGACCGAGAGAGCTGTGCGGAAGCCTCCTACAAAGCCCAGCCCGCCCGCGTGAGTTGTAGATACGAGGAAGGCATGGAGCGAGAGCTGCTCCTTCCTTTGCTGATCCAATCTGGACCGTTAGATCTATACCCTAGATCTAATGGCCGAGATTAAAGCTTGCATATGGGATAAAGGGTTAGCTTGGGTTTTGTTTTGGGCCTAGTGGGTTATTATGTATATGGGTTTTTATTTATTTGAAATGAACCCCTTATTAAACTAAATATGCTCTTTATACTTAAATCAAATATGCATTTTTTTTTAATTTTTTGGGCTTTAACTCTAATAATATACTATTGTAATAATAATAACAATAAAAAGGTAAAAAGAGGTGAAAATTCAGTGACAATAGATGCCCTCTTTGCTCATTCTAGTGAAACAGGGATAGAGCAAAGACAAAAAGACGCTGATTTTCACCGATCACAAACTTGTTGATCATCAAGGCAAGATTCAATTATCTCGATGTCTGAACGAATAGGCATGTTCCATTCTCCTAATGTTTGAACGGATAGGCGTGTTCTATTCTCCTAATTCCTGAACGGATATGTGGGTTCCATTCTTCGTATACCTGAACGGATAGACGGGTTCCATTCTCTTTATGCCTGAACAGATAGGCGGGTCCTATCCTACTCATGCTCGGATAGATAAGCAGACTGAAAAAGGGTTCTATCCTTCTCATGCCCGGATGGATAAGCAAGCTCTATTCTCCTTACGCTCGAATAGATAAGCAGACTGAAAAAGGGTTCCATCCTCCTCATGCTCGAATGGATAGGCATGTTCTATTCTCCTCAAGAGCGAATAGATATGCAGGTTCTATCCTCCTTATGCTCGGATAAATAAACAGACTAAAAAAGGGTTTCATCCTCCTCATGCTCGAATGGATAAGTAGGTTCTATTCTCCCCAAACCTGAATAGATAGGCAGATTTCATACCTGTCAAAACTTTAATAAATGCTATGACTATGATGAACGTGCCCTTAAGGATGCTTAGCACATGAATGCATGTCTCATTTCTTTTGCTTTTAAAATTATTTTCCTCAGAATTAATTTTTCCTTTGGTTTTTGAATCCACTCGTTTGCCTGCTCAGTCCAGGTAGCCAGTTGGATCTCTCCATTGTATTTCTTTGATCTACGAAGACCTCTGATCTTTTCATATTTGCCCACTCAATCCAGTTATCATGTAATTCTGATTTGAAGGATGGACTTCTTCAACTATCTCTGCTTCGCCATTCTCGTTCTTTGTACCTCTTTACTTCATCAAAAACATTTGATCTTCGTAGGCAAATGTCTCAAGATCTACTATTATTGTAGTTGATACATCAATATCAAGTGAAAAGCCTTCTTGAATGGTCTTGAAAGCTTCAACTCTTCATATGCCTCTTAAAATAACATTAAGCACATTCAGCGCTTCTTCTGAATTCTCAAATTCTTGCCCCTACAGGACATCTTGAAGCGTTTGCATGCAAAACCTTCTACCAGAGCTTATTTCCACATTGAATGATGTTGGCACCTTAATCTCTTCCTTTCGCGCCTATAAAACTTAGGGATCTTGAATCTTTGATCAACATAAATTGCCCTTATTGGTGGCTCAGCTTGCCCTCTGTGCGTATTTCTATCCCTTTTTCATGCTTTAGGGATCTTACATCTTATGTACGTATCTTGCTCGACCACACGGTCCACCAAAACTCGTCAACACATGTGTTTTTTCTTCTCATGCAAGGTGATGCCCCTGTTCAAACTGAGGTTCAATTGTCGGTCTCTTTATTTTTTCCTAAAGCGATTGAAAACATTCGTTCTTGGTCCCCTACAGTTGGAATCAATACCAAGAAATCCTTTGTTTTTATAAATCTATGTCATCATATTTGTAAGATGCAAGAAAAGGCTAGAAATGATAGTTTAAAGGAAGAAGTCATGACAGATGCAATAAAGGCTAAAAATGGGGATTTTAAGAAAATAGTCATGGCAAACATGGAAAAAAGGAAAGTCAGATGCCCCAAAATTCATAGCATGAATGATTTATGAATTCATCAACCGGATAGTGCCCCATTTTTAGGTGGCTCTCTTTAACTCACACACTCCCCAAACTTTAAATTTCCCACTTTTCTAATCTCAATCAGGCACTAGAAGTTTGGAGGTCCCTGAAGAAAGGTTAACTCAATAAGACGGAATATGTTCTGAAGACAAACTCATTTTCTCAGATATTTATGTGTGATCTAAATGGTCTTTTAAGGCCTGTAATGCAGGCTAGGCTCGGGTTGCCAAAAAAGGATATATAGGCTCAAATACATGTTTTAAGGGTAATTAAACCAATGATCAATTTTTGTTGATGAAATCTTTGTTCCTTCTTTTTTTGGATCACTCTAGACTGCCTATTTTGGGTTTTCACCCTAAGTTCATTTCCTTTTCTGGCACAATCATCACGTGAATGATTTTTTTCTTGTTTCAAATTTTCTTTTGCACTTCAGCTTTCATTTGCTCATTCTTCTTCTTTTTTCCTTTTCTGCTCTTTTTTTTTCTTTTCTCTTCTTTTTATTTTTTCTCTTTTGTGTCATTTTCGTTTTCAATTTAGGACATTCAACTTGATCTGTAATGCTTTTTCCTTTGCTTGCAAATAGCTTTTCATCATCTTTACCCCTAGTGTAGGGAGTGATCCTTGGTTAGGGTTCAAACACAAGAAAAATACCAGGCTCAAAGGGAATAACAATGGATTTTTTCATTTTTTATTCGTGAATGGAAATGAATGAACACCAAATGTCATTTCACACGTAAACATCATCGAAGAGAAGCATTCTTCAGTTGGTAGATGTTTTAGAGTTATCACTTCATTCAAAGACCCTAACAACAATGTCTGAGAGGAAAATTCACTCATGATCTATATATGGGATCTCCCTATTAAACCTGAACACACTTTTTGCCCATCTATCTCGGGATTAGATTCAAAAGTCATTCATACAATCAATAATAAGGGCTCTGGCAGAAAGATGTATTTTGAAGAGAAATGGATGAAAGATGAAAAGAAATAATTAAAGAAAGATAATTGTTTTCCACTTGAGAAAACAAAGGAAATGCATTTTTAAACAAGTAAATTAACATATAAGCTATTACAAAAGATCCCTAATGCTCGCAGGCAAAAGCAAAAGAGTTGATTATAGGTATGACCCCAACAATGTTCGGGAAAATCCTATAGTATTCAGCCGTGATGCATTATTCTAGGAAGGCATGAAGTCTAACCAAGCTCAAGTAGTTCAAGTTATAGGTGCTCATCATATTCTTCTGAGTCTTCCACTTTTGATGGCCGCCAATATCAATTCCCCATTCATGGCCATGTCTACAAAACCTTCAGTGACATGGTTTAACATATGTTCGTAGAAGGGGCCATTTAAAGTCTCTACAAACATTGGAGTAACCTCATTTTCCAATAGTGGAGGTTGTACTTGGGCTGCCAAATCTCGCCACCTCTGGGCATACTGGCGAAAGCTCTCATCGGGCTTCTGTTCCATTTCCTACAGAATGAGCCGGTTGGGGATCAGGTCTGTCATAAGCTTGTAGTTTTCAAAAAATGCTCATGACAGATTTCTCCAAGTTCGTATGTTGACCCGACTCAGTTGAGTATACTATCAGGTAGCAGACCCCGATAGACTGTCCTGGAAAAAATGGATCAGTAACTTCTCATTTTCCAAATGTTGTGACATTCTTCGACAGTACATGGTCAAGTCCAATAAAGGGCAAGTGGTCCTGTCATACTTCTTGAAGTTAGGAGCTTTGAATTTTGGAGGAACTACCAAGTTTGAAACTAGTCTTAAATCCCTTGCATCTACGCCACCATAAATGTTTCCTTCTTGTAAGGCTCTAATGATCTATTCGAGCTAGCCACATTGATCTTCTAGCTTCTTTTCAATTCTTAACCTATTGGCTGCCTTATGGAGATCCCGTACCTCAATGCCTTGATTTTCCCCATGATTTATCCTAGACCTTGCCAGAGTATGAGCTGAGGTTTCTGCTATATGGATTTGGAACCTCTTATTCGGTGGAAATGTCTGACTAGTTATCCTGAGCTGGGCGACGAAACATCAGCGGCTACAACCACCTTTCCTCTTTCTAGGTCTTTGAAACCCAACATAGCCGCTATCTTGCTGACATCGTTTCTTTGGACTCGTGCAATTTCTTCCTTCAATTCTTTCTCTATTTTATCAAGTCTATCTTGGGTACCCTTGTGGCTATTCTCCAAAGTTGTCAATCTGTCTTCCATGGCCATTGCTCTGGACTGAGAATGAGTATCGTATTTGTAGGAAGTTTTTGCTATTTTAGAAATTCTTTCATTAGTTTCTTATTATGTGAATATATGCAGTGATCATGACATAAATGCAAGCAACAATAAAAAAAGATACAAATGCATGAATGCAGGTGAAGGGTCATCGATTCCATTAAGGTATTGCTCTAGAAGTAGCCTTTGAATACGTCTCAGTCTGAGCACCCAGTTCTTCTATTTCTTCGATCAGTATTTGGGGCATTGGCCCTTCCTCCCCTATCGGTTTGACGTGGGGGCAAAAAAATGTAGCTTTTTTGATTATCATCGTCACACGCTTAGCTACATCTTCAATTTAGGCTATGATATTTTTGTCAAACTCATCTCACGCCTAGGTCCTTTTGACATTGCCCCTAAGCTAAATGGACCAATGATCATCTTCAAATTCTTTATTTTGTAATAACTGCTAGGTTGTACGGTCGAAGTAGTCTCATAGCTCTTGCACGATGTTCTACTTGGCACTGATGTGAGCATACTTTGGTATTTCGTCCACGTGATCACCGTACATCCGCATTGTCTTCTTTTTTCATTAGGTACCTTCTATCCATGACAAAAGCTTTTTCTAATTGAGCAACATGCTTCAGAATCGACCCCTTCTAAATATGAGATGCAAATGCAAGGAAACAAACAAAAAAAGCAAAACACAATTAAGACAATAAAAGAAAAGGATTAGTATTCTTTTTTTAAAAAAGGGAATAAAACATAAAAGGTCCAAAATAATTTCATTGTACGAATAATTCTGGGCAGCACATTCCAACACTCCAGGACATGTCTCCACGAATTATCTTTACGAAATAATTTTGACCAGACTAAAAGCCTAAGGTTTTCCACAAGGCTCTATTGGGGTGGATTTCTAGATTCACACACAAGATTTGGTTCTGAAAGGGTACCCGAGCTGTCCTCACTGTCCCCTACTAAGGGTAGCAAGGCCCTTGATTCTCACCTATTATAGGCTACATACGAATCAAATTCATCTCAGGGGAACTCATTTCCTACGCCTTTACGAAGGATCAGTATCCTTACAAAGACATAGGGCATATGAATCTCGAAGGTACTGGCAAGGCTTATACGGAGAATCAGTATTCTGACATGAGCAAATCGTTTTCCCCTCACTTAAACAAATGGGACAAAGCTCAGATATAGAGCTTAACCAATTTTAAAATGCGCAAAATAGAATCATATTCATAGATGGACAATTAAATTAAATTTTACATGAACTTTAGAAAATTTCGATATTAAAACAAAATATAATCGACTTGTGGCACGGCTCTTTTTTTTCTGTAAAAACAAAAATTCTCCAGCGGAGTCGCCAAGCTGTCGCAACCCCTTTTTAGGAGTCTTGACATTTTGAAAACTAAAACACGGAGTCGCCACCAATCTTTTAACAGGTGTGATTGGATCACCTAAAAACATGTCATTTTAATAAAACATTTTTATTTGATTAAAACAACAGTTTTGGTCTGCGAAAACACGAAAACGGGTTTGGGAGTCGGTTACGCGTGGGGAAGGATTAGCACCCCTACAACGCCAAAAAATTGGTACCTAGTCGATTACAAAATATTTTAATGTCAGAATTTGCAAGTTCATATAAATTCAATTTATTTGTCCATTTATGAATATGATTCCATTTTAACGGTCTTATTATTTAGAAAATGAACTTCAATCACCGCCAACACTCCTAGCGCTAACCCGTCATTTCCATTTAATAAGACACCACATTTACAATTAGAATATCCAATAAATATAAATACGACATAAAAGGCAACAAATTTATTTAAATGGCATAAAAACATTAAAAAAACATAAAATTTTAAAAAACAAATATTAAAGGAAATGAGACAATATTTGTAACTTTTGAAAAATGTATCCTTCGAATTTAAAAAGGTGATTAAATTAAAAACAAAGTAAAATCAAGTGGCAAATTTATGAAGAATGGTGACCGTTTTGTAAGAATTTAAAGATTTATTTTCAGAATAAAATAAGTGGGAAAATGAAGGTTTTAATGAAGAACTTTTCTACAAACACTTTTTTTATTTCTTTTAGGTTCAAATGGACCAAACACCAAAAATAACCAAAAACCTTAACTATTCTTGGTGTTCTTCAAAAACTGAAGAACACCGATGAACCACCGTGTCGACCGCTCACCACCAGCAAAGGAAGGAGCTGCTGACGCGAGGAAGGCATGGCGCGTTGAGCTGCTCCTTCCTTTGCTGATCCAATCTGGACCGTTGGATCTATACCCTAAATCTAACGGCTGAGATTAAAGCCTGCATATGGGATTAAAAATAGGGTTAGCTTGGGTTTTGTTTTGGGCCTAGTAGGTTATTATGTACATGGGTTTTTATTTATTTGAAATGGACCCCTTATTAAACTAAATATGCTATTTATATTTAAATCAAATGTGGCTTTTTTTAATTTTTATGGGCTTTAACTCTAATAATATACTATTATAATAATAATAATAATAATAATAAAAAGGTAAAAAGAGGTGAAATTCAATAACAACACTGGTACTTATGAAAATCTAGGATTTCCAGTAAGCGATATTTGTATCGGTACGCGTGTGAGCACCCATACCTTGGGGTATCGTATCGAGACTCGTGTTTGAGTATCGGTACCCATTGAATGGACTTAACTCTAATGCTAATAAAAGATGATAATTTACGTAGGATGATAATGAGATAATATGGATTAATAGCGATAATTTATGTACACCTCGATAATGAGTAATAACTTGGTAAATGTTGGGTAACTTGTTTGTAATAGTAAACCATAGGGATCCTTGGTGGATTATGTGTTGTGACGTGTGAAGTATGGGCACTTGTGTGGTTGAGTCATTGTTGGTTGGTACTAGTGGGTACTAGTAAACCATAGGGATCCTTGGTGGATTATCTTTATTAACCTATATTATCTCATTATCATCCCATGTAATTTCCATCTTTTATTTGCATTATAAATTATTTTGTTTAGTGGGTACTAGTACTCGAATTTGAGTATCGCTACGGTACCGCGGGTATCGGTACTCCCACGCGTATCGATACAAATATTACTTATTGGAAATCCTAGATTTCTACAAGTACTGGTACAGGTCGACTAGTACCAATAAGGTACCCAAATGCGTACCGGTACGTGCAAAGCTCATATCGATACCCTATACTCAAGTTCACTCAATTTCCTTGAATTACAGTATTACAACACTTTATTCAGTCCTTAAAGCTTATGAAATTCATTAACGCATTCTCTCAATTAATATTAGTTATCGGCTTCATAATCATTTAGTATCAATTCCCAACCTTATGATCAATTATTAGAATATTACCAATTATTAGTCTATGTAATATAATTTCTATCGAACATGCCAAACCATTCGAACAAACATACAAAGCACGACAATTATCAACCAGTCAATCAATCATCAAATAATTATATGAGCATCTCAAACGACCCTACGCAGTCTCTAAAGCCTACATGAGTCACATCATATTCACAACATCATCATGCATTCCATAACTGTCGAATCTCATAAGAACGGTCTCTACTCATGCTTATTCGCCGCCTACTTATTTTGTAGATACTAACACGCAAAACAATCATATTTATGATGCTCATGAAGCAATAAGAGTTCGAGATGTACTAACCTTAAGCCGATATTGCTAAAATCCTCATTCAAACTTCCTGAATTTTCCACTTGATTTAATATCTGATCCTGTATAATTTTTGTATACCAATTAATTCCATAAGTATCACTTAAACACACACTTTAACGAATTTGAAGGGTCAAATGCGTAAAAATAGCTTACTAGGTTCAAATTTGTCAAAACAACTTACGCCAATAGACCCAGAATGTCGAGAAATCCTCGGGTAGGGTCCCTAAAAGAAGTCAACAGTCTGGTCAACTCCCTGGTGATCCGATGTGGCATAGATGCATGGGAAGCTCAGTGCACCCCAGATATATGATCTAGTACGCACAGGTGCACCGTAGCCTCGGTGCACCAGTGGGGCGTGCTCTCGTGTAGGCGAGTGCACACGCACCTGGGTGTGCCCAATTTGGTGTGGCGCAGTGCATGGGATCTCTATGCACCTGGTTGCTGCTGAGCATGCCCATCCTCAACGGCGGCGTGTGGGGTGCCCGCCGATGGTCGAACGATGGCAACGATCTCTAATCTCACTGTCCCGACGTCGGTAAGCATGCCAGTATCCTCAAAATCTAGTTTTAACCACCAAACCCACCTTTTCTTAATGACCCGCAACTTGTTTCCCCTCACCCTGGCAAACGGTAGCGGTAACAGCGACAAGGTAACCACCGACCGACTTGTCTCGGCAAGCTCTTTCTAATAGTGTCGGTGGTGTCATGAACGGAGGCTTGGACGGCGGTAGATCAAGATTCAAAGCTCTCTCCTATCTTTCTATTTTCCTCTCTCCCCATCATATCATCTTCCATTTTTTCCACCTACCACTCACTTTCTCTTTTCTTACCTCTTTTTTAAATTTCAAACCCTCCTCAAACTAAAAGATGATAACCATTTAATAAAAGCCCAAGACTACATTCTTCTCTTTTACCACTAGGCCCAAATTAATTATTTAATTTAGACTCTCAACGAAAGGCCCAATACTTAGGTCCGAGACGTGATTCGCTAACCCGAAATTTTGAGTCGTTACAGTCTAGCTCAATCGAGGGTATATAATTTTGGGAATATTTCGTCCGTGTCAGTTTTAGATCTTGTTAGTAATCTAAAAAAAACTTCTTGAAATTTAATGCTAAGAAGGATATCATGAAGTTGCCACGAAATGGGGATGTTCAGTTTACTCATGCCAATATTAGCTTGGCTTAGAGGGAGCTTGGGTATAAGATCACTACTGATTTGCGGACTGGTTTTAAAAAAATTGTTAGGTGGTATCTCAACTACTATTCTCTATGGGGAGATTGGAAATATTTAATATGGATGGATCATATTCATCTTATCGCCAACATAAGCAACTGCAACATGCTTCGTCAACCAGTGGTAGCGGGTATCTTTTTCACTTGTAAACAACCAAGATCTTTTATATTTACACTATTCAAAGATCTTAGTGTTTCTTGGTACGTTATCAATGAAAAACCGAGAGAAATTTCAAGGAGCTAAAACCTTGAGGATAAGGTTCTGTTTGGAGGCAGATGTAATGTTATGAACCTAAAATTGTGGAATGATTGAAATAGCTGAAGGGGACCACGTGGATTACTTAGGTTTTATATTAATTACATTGTAATAACATTAGAATAAATAAACTAGGAGGCTAGAAGGATGGTATGAAAATTGTTAAACATTTGGCTGCAATTATTTTTCTCTCTAAATTTAGTGTTCCTTGCTGACACTTTTCTTTCCTATCTTATATCTCTTTTCTTCTGTAATTATCTTGTTTGCCGATAGAAAACTAGCTAAGGTATTTGGTTCATTAAATATAAATATATGAGTAGAGGCGAATATAAAAAATTGAATTTGGTAGCTCACCGATCAATGTAATAATTTAGAATCAATTTACATTATTGTAATAATGTATTAATAAGTGATAATTGTTGTACAAGCAAACATGATTTATAGTCAGAGACATATTGACATTGAAGAATCAATCTGTGTAAATATGTTTGAGAAATTATAACTATCTTACACCGATTAATTGTGTTTTAGAGAGTAGAAAAATTTACTCTAGTGAAATTAAGTATTGATAGTGACAATCGTTGTGCAAGCAAGCATAAGTTTTATATTCAAATCTGCCGATTTGGAGTTCTAGGATTTTTCAAAAGATTATAAAATCAAAATCATTTTAGGTTTCAAATACTCAAATCGATTACAATCTATCGGAAACAAAAAAATCGAAGAGGAATATAGGTTTCAAATGGTTTGAGCCATAAGAGTTTTTTCAAATGAAGATGATTACATGATTAGAAAAAATATTTTTGAAGGTATACATGTTTATTTGAGAACTAAAAAAATATTCTATTAGTTTTAATTTTTATTTAAATTAACTTGTAATTATTTTTAAAATTTTAAACTAAAATTTTAGTTTAATTATCTGACATGAGTGTCAATATATTTAGCCAAAATTTTTAACAAGACTAAAAAATATACTTAAAATAATTATGGAATCATAGTTTGAAAACAACAATGATCAATCATTAGAATTGGGCGAGATGAATATGGATTTCAAACGTATTTCAGTGGACCAAGCTTCGTTGTTGGAAAGGAGGTTCTCAGAAGAGGAAGTGTGGACTGCTCTCTCATCTGCTGATAATAACCGTGCTTCGAGACTCGATGGATTTAATTAAGGCCTTTTCAAAAAAAAATTGGCCACAGTTGAAAGTCGATATGATGATATTTTTTTGAAGAATTTCATTTTGGCCGCAATTGGGAAGTAGGAATTAACCACTCATTTATCACACTTATTCCCAAACTTGTGAATCCAGAATCTTGAATGATTTTCGACCCATTAGTTCGGTAGGCGGCTTATATAAAATCCCATCTATGTTCCTCACTAAGAGACTTCGGGCTTGTATAGGGGAGATCATTGGGGATTCTCAGTTCACTTTTATCCCGGGCCGAAAAATTTTAGATTGTTCTCTCATCGCTAATGAAGCAATCGATTATGTGGCCAAATCTGGTTCGGCTGAAATTGCTTACAAGATATATTTCCAAAAAGCGTATGATTATGTTTGTTGGGGTTTTTAATCAGGCGTTCAATATTTCGAGAGGGTCACGACAAGGGTGCTCCTTGTCTCCACCGTTATTCAACGTAGTGGGTGAAGCACTCAATTTGATGCCCGGCAAAGCTGCACAGTTGGGTTTGTTTACAGGGTTCTCAGTGGATCGTAGGAATGATAATATCTCAGTCACTCATCTGCAGTTTGTAGATGATCTTTTGTGGAGCAGAGTAGAGGCAGGTTCGAAACATCAAACGTGTGCTTAGAGTGTTCGAATTAGCTTCGGGTTTGAAGTTAAACTTAAAGAAAAACAAGCTGTTGGGTATCAACGTCGAGGATCCCATTGTATAAAATTGGGCTAAGGCTTCTGGTTTTATGGTGGACCATTTTTTGACAAACTATCTCGGTCTCCCCCTGGGTGTATGTCGAAACTCTGCTGCTTTGTGGGAGCCGGTGGTTAGCAAATTTTCCAAGAGATTGGAAGGCTGGAAACCTAAGTTATTACCTATGGTGGTAGGTTAACTCTCATTAAGTCAATGCTTACAAGTTTACCGGTGTATTTTTATCATTATATTGGATGCTAGTTTTGGTGTCTAATAAATTAAATCAGTTGATGGCCAAGTTTTTATGGGATGGTGATGCGGATAAGTTGAAGATCTATTGGGTCCGTTGGGATCTTCTGTGTAAATCATTTCATGAAGGGGGCATTGGAATTGCAAATCTTGACTCTATCAATAGAGACCTATTGAGCAAATGGTGTTGGAGGTTGGAGAACGAACAGTCGAGTCTTTGGAGGCATATGGTGGCATGCAAATGCCCTGGAAACAGGTCTTGTCTCTTACCTCCGAGATTTAATGGTAGGAATGTGTCTTGGATATGGAATGGGATATTGAAAACTTACTACAGTAGGGATAATTTTGGAGAGTGCTTGAGAGCAAAGTCGTCAATCCAAGTGAGAAATGGCAAACATGTTTAGTTTTGGGACGATGTGTGGTTAGTAGACTCCCCTTTAAAGGAATGCTTCCCCCGTATCTACGCTCTGTCATTGAATAAGCAAGGGTTGATTATTGATTTTGGGATCAGGGGAGAGTTAGGTTGGATTTGGAACATCCCTTTACGAAGAAGTCTATTCGATAGAGAATTACTGATGTAGAATGATTTGTTGGGCAGACTAAATAATTTCAAGTTTAGCGAATTAGGGTATGATTGGGTGAGATGGATGGGTTCTAGTGATGGGTCATTCTCTGTTAAATCATTAAAGAATCTTGTTAATGGCCCGGTCACTGCTAACAGTTTTTGGAGGGATTTCGTTTGGATTGGTTTTGCGCCTTACGACGTGTTCCGGTTAAGGTTCAATTGTTGAAAAGGGGAGTTAACTTGATTTCTAATAATCTATGCCCGTTGTGCAAACTTTACCCGAAAACTAATGATCACTTATTTTTCTCATGTTGGCATAGTTGGAAGATTTGGATGAAATTTTGCAACAGCTTGGGAATTATTACTGTGATGCCGAAAGATCCGAAAGCATTTTTGGAAGCTTGGAGGTTCCTTGGAGTTTCTTCGATTAGTGAGGTTTGGTCTTTTATACCTTTCTCTGTTATTTGGACTATTTGGATTTTCCGAAATGATCTAGTATTCAATGAAAGTAAGTGGGATTGGCTTCAATGTTTCTTCCTAATTCATTTCCGACTCGCCTCATGAAGTAAGGATAAATTTTGAGAATGTAGCATTTCATTAGAAAGTATTGCTGAAGACCCTTTCTTGGCTACGAGTAAATGCCTCGGGAAACAAAAGTTCTTGCGGTGCTGAGATGGTCGCTACCCCCATGTGGTTTTGTTCAACTGAACGTAGATGGATGGGGTTGTCTCGTGCGGTGGTAATAAGTGCGGTATAGGTGGAGCGTTGCGCAATTCTGAAGGTGAAATCCTATTCCAGTTCTCAGAAATATGCAGCAAAGGGTCACCAACTTGGGTGGAACTGTGGGGAGTTAAGGTGGCATTTACTAAATTTTTAGAGTCAGAATGGTGTGCAAATATATATAGATTATCGAATCAGATTGTAAAATGGTTGTGAATTGTTTAACCCAGAATTTGGACTCCCTTGCTCCTATCTCAAAGTTGGTATCGGAGGTGAGTAGGCTTTGTCTGGAGCGTGGTGTGTTGATCAGATGGATTCCTCGAAGATGCAATGTGATGGCGGATGAACTAGCTAAAGCTGGAATTGGATAAGTCCATATTGGATTGTTTTGTGCTTTGTGAGGTTATGGTAATTGATTACATCTGGATGTAATAGAAGTTAGGAGGTAAGACTGATATGTTGGACAGGATGTTATATTATATTTTAATAAATATTATGGGCACTATTTCCCTCTAATAAGGGTTAGAGCAAGTTTTTAACGAAGTTCAGTCATTTTTTTTTAAAAATAATTTAAATACTTGTTTTGACCAAAATTAGTTTAGAAGCTCAAAGCAAAAAAAATAAAATAATTTTAGGGGTGGTTTTTAATTTAAACAAAAAGTACTTAATAAATTTTAGGATAAATTACACTAGTAACTACTGAACTTTTAGGGCGCTTTCGCTTTAGTCATTGAAATCGGAAAACTTTTATTATAGTCAGTAAACTTTTAATTCAATTTCATTACACCCGTTGTCATTAAAAAATATTGACGTGACACATTAAAGTTTCTTCCCAAAAAATCTCTAATTATTCAAGTTTAGAATTGCCACCAAGGCCAAAATTTTGATGAACAGAGATGTCGACGACCAATTCCAACGGTGAGACCAAACAGTTAATATAGTTTGGTTTGAAGTCGATCTGATGGTTAACAATGACATATCGAAAAGTTAACTTTTAATTTCAATTGATATATTAATTTTGATTCACCAATATTAGCCATCATATCAACTTAAAACTAAACTATGTTAAATTTTTGGCAAAACGAATATTTTCAACCATTGGGATTGATTAATGATTGTTCCGTTAATAGAAACTATGATCTTGGTAGTAGCTGTAAGTTTGAAAAATTAAGGGTTTTTTGGGAATAAAACTTTAACATGCCACATTAACTTTTCTTAATGGATTTAACAACACTACAACAATGACCATAATGAATTTAAATTAAAATTTGAGTGACTATAATGAAGAATTTTTAATTTCAATGACCAAAATAAAAATATCTTAAAATTTAAATAATTACCAAAGTAGTTTATCCTCTTTTTATTTGTGGGTCACTTGACCCACCATGAAACCATGGTGCACCCGCCCCTGTTTAAGGAATATCTCAAAGTCATTCGAAAAACTCAACATTCAGGTATCTTTTGGGGGTGTATATACGTAGCTTTATTCTCGAGAATGTTTCTCAACCCTTAAGAGAGTCCTAGGAGAACCTCCTATCGTTACACAATTTATGAAAAAAATCATGTAGTTCACACACTTTAGGAGACCGTGTCAAGAGCCACAAAAAGGATTCACCAATTTAGGAGACCAAGCGGAAAGCCACAAAATTCCACATAAAAAATTGAATATTTCAATATCGATTACATTGAACACGTTTAAGTATAATACCCTCTTATTTAAATGAAGAAGGGTTTAGATAAATAAGGCACTCCATAAAAAAAACATTTCAACATCAAACCATATTTAAAAGTATATTAGATTATTAGGGCGGTAAACGAACCCAACGAACACGAATGAAGGCATGTTCATGTTCGTTCGTTTAATTTAACCAAACAAATAAACGAACACGAACAAGTAAATGAATATAATTTCTTCTCCGTGTTCGTTCGTTAAAATAATAAACGAACACAAGCGAATGCAAACAAACATTGAGTACTGTTTATTTTTTTTTAAGAAGTTTAAAGTCACGTAACTTTGAAGTCACGTAACTTAGTATTGTTTAATTTTTTCTTTTTTATTTATTTTTAATATATGTTTTTTATATAATACCTTTTTATGAAAATTAATAAATATGAAAGGACATATGTGAATAAACTTAAACGAACATAAATGAACGGATTATCGAACGTTCATGAATACAAATGAACGAACAAACTCATTGTTTGTGTTCGTTCATTTAATTAAACGAACAAAAAATCTTGTTCATGTTCGTTCGTTTAATAAATAAACGAACATAAACGAACTACCCATCGAACGATTCATGAACGGTTCGCCGTATGTTTTGTTCTATAGATTATTAAGCCCAATAATTTAATTTATTCGTAGAAAAAATAGTAAATTTAATTGATTTAAAAAAATTATACCAACTAAACCTCTAGAAGGATTATGTTATCCATCCAAGTCCAAAGACCCACTTCTAAAATGTTTGGATAAAAAATTAAGTTCTAAAAATAGGTTTGATTAAAAAAATAAATTCGTTTAAAATATGCTCCAATATGAATGATCCAAGCCTGACCTAACCTTTTTTCAATTATTATTATGGGTAAAGTACACAAATATTAATTAAACTATCTCAAAAAATACAATATGATCATCAAACTTTTAAAAATTACATACTGTGCATTAAAATTTAGTTTTTGATACAAAATGGTTATTGCCATTAATTGCCATTAAGTAGGTAACATGACAGTTACAAAAATTTGTGTAATAACATATTTAATCTCTCATATTGACACATTCAATCAATTTATTCCTAATTTAACCCTCATTATTGATGTCTAGATTGATTAATTGTGTAAATATGGAGGATTAAATATGTTATTATATAAATTTTTGTAACTGACACGTATTTCAGTTAACAACAATTAACAGCTCAGAGACCACTAAAGTTTAATGCCCATTACATAACTTTTGAAAGTTTGATGAGCATTCTGTATTTTTGAAGATAGCTTAGCGACCATTTGTCTACTTTACTCTATTATTATTATTAGGCTTAACCTTCAAATAAGTGTCCAAACTATATCCCTTTTTTCAGTTAGGTGCCCAAACTATATTTTTGGTCAAATAGATGCCCAACGTTTCATTATGTGTCCAAATTATACTTTACCCTTCAATTAACGGACGTTAATTTGTTTTTCTATTATCCAATCAAAACTGAACACGCGACAATATTAAATATTTTTTGAATTTTATTTTTTTAAAATAAATCAAATTTTTTTAAATATCTTGAATTTTTCAAATAATCCCTAAACCCTAAATCCGACCACTCTCACCGGCATTGGTTGAGCTTTTAGAGACTGAATGAAGCGCCCTCCCCTCACCGATGACCCATACACCGTTCATCGTCCGTTATGTCGCCGTTCGTCCGAATCATTTGACGATTCCATCGTTTCGCACGATGTCGGTCAATTTTCGGTGATGAGATGATGGGATAAATGGTCGCAATGTTCCGACGACAGATGTGATGGACGACAGCGTGAAAACTGCCGGTGAAATCATGTCAAATCGATATTTGAGTTTTGGGTGTTAAGGATTTCAAATTTTGGGGCTATTTTGTGAAATTTGAGTTTATTTTGCTTTATTATTATTTTATTTATTTTTAAATATAATTTTAAAAATTTAAGAAGATGATATATGTCAGATAATAGTGAAAATTAACGAACAGTAACGGCAGGATATCTATTTGAATAATGTTAAAAACGTTATACACCTATTTGGCCTAAAACAAAATTTAAACACCTAACGGAAAAAATGATATAATTTAAGCACTTATTTAACTGTTAAGCCTTATTATTATTATTTGTTTTGATTTACATTTGAATTTGTATCTTGTCACCTATTTTTTTTTTCAACTTTCTCGCTGATAATTTTTTATGGCGTGGCACCTCAAACAATGATATTCTGACATGTAAATTGTTTTGGAATCCATTTGGATGACATGCCATTAATTTTTTGTTTATTCATTTGAAAAATAAAAAAATAACCAATATTTTTGTTATTTATAATACATTGTACTATGATAAAAAATGTTGGAAGTATCATAGAAGTTTTGCTTTTAAATTTTTTAAGATTTATTAAGAATAAAAACTCAAGTGAATTCAAATCATAAGAAAGTTTAATTCAGCTCGTACTCATGGTACGTAACAATTAAGTTATATTTAGATAGTTAATGACATAATTAACGAAAACTAACAGAGGAAGTTCACTTTATATGAAACTAACTTTTGCCACGTGCTCAATAAATAATACATATGTTAGGCAATTAAGCATCTTTGAACGGTGAGAAACTCAACATTATTACTGCCTTCCTTTGGCCCTTGCTTTCAATTCCTTCACCCATTTCCCGAGTCTGCTCTCAAACCCAGCTTCTCTCTCTTGAGTTATTACATTCAACACAGGTAGATCAATTCTCTCTACCTCTCAACTCCTTACTGTTTTCGTTTTTCTTAAATCTTTTTCCTTTTCAAAGAAAAAAAATTGATTTTGATCTGACAAAGCATGGTGTTCTTACTGTTTTTGATGATCTTTGGCATTGGGTAGGTTTCTTTTTCATTTTTAAATTAGTTTTTGGTTTGCTTCAATCATTTGTCTGAAGATTTTCAAGCTCTGGGTCTTTGCTGGTTTTCGCAGAGTGATAAAAATCCCAGCTTTCTAAGTTCAAACCTTCAGAATTGAAGGGTTTTGGAAAGGCTATGTATCATTCAACAAACTGCCAAAAGAAAATGGGGGGGACTATTGGATCCCATGATTTCCCAAGTTTCAACACTGGTAAACGACGTTTGAGCAGCCCAAAATAATTTAGAAATTTGGGTTTTTTTTTTAGAAAAAAAAGTTTATTATTTCAGATAATACAGTTTTCAGGAATAGAATACACATATAATATTATGTCTGCGAGTTCTGAGATTCCATTGGAGACAACAGTAAAACCTACTTCACATTCACCATTGCAATGCTAATGTAGCCGCCCGCTCCCCAATCCCATCCTCTTTCACCATAAATGCCAATCTGTGGAGTTTTTCAATTTTCAAAGTCACTCCACTGAGTAAATGAACTTGTGCGCGGATGCAATGCTAGATCTGAATAATCAGAGTTGGGGCTGTGATTTCGATGAATACCGGAGATTTTGGATATTTTATTTTGTATTGTTTTAAGGTTTAAATACGATGATTTGAAGATCAGGGGCTCGAAAAAAATGGAACCTTTAGTGTCAAGGTACTGCTTTCTTTCCTTCTCCGTCTTCACCATTCTCGTTTCTTTGATTCCACTCGTCAGATCAGGGGATGCAGAGGCACTTTTAGCCCTGAAATCCTCCATTGATCCTTTCAACTCGTTGCCATGGAAAGGAACCAATGTGTGTGCATGGAAAGGAATCAAGGAATGCTTGAACGGAAGAGTTACAAAACTTGTTTTGGAACACTTGAACTTGTCTGGTTCTTTAGATGAACAGAGCTTGAACTTTTTGGATCAACTTCGGGTTCTCAGTTTCAAAAGCAACTCCATTTCCGGTCAAATCCCTGACCTTTCCGGCTTACTCAATCTCAAATCACTTTTTCTCAACGACAACTACTTCACCGGTCGATTCCCGGAATCCATTACAAGCTTGCATCGGTTGAAAACCATTGTTTTGTCCGGAAATCGAATCGCCGGTCGAATCCCGGATTCTTTACTCAACCTCAAATGATTGTACACTATTTACTTGCAAGACAATGAGTTCCAAGGCACCATCCCGGCTTTGAACCAAACCGGCCTTAGATTCTTCAATGTTTCAAACAACCAATTCCACGGTCAAATCCCTGTGACCCCAGCTCTGGTTCGGTTCAACATATCTTCGTTTTCTGGTAATATTGATCTTTGCGGCGAACAGATTGAAAACCCATGTCGAACGGTCGATTTCGGGCCGGCGATGAGTCCGGTTTACCCCAATGTTTCGAGTCCCTCATCGAGAAAGCATTCCAGTTTGATCAAGATTATAATAGGAAGCGTTGTGGGCGGGTTTTCACTGCTACTTATTTGTGCGTTTTTGGTGTGTTTTGTTAGCAAAAGGAGAGGAAAGGGCAAGGGAAGGGATGTTAGAAGCAAAGGGGTTGCTAACGTGGAAGGGGTGGAAGGAGAGGCGGCGGTGGCGGGCGGCGAAAGTGGCGGAGGAGGGAGTGGTGGCATGGGAAGTAATAATAGTGGGAAACAAGGGGGGTTTTGGGAGAGTGAGGGTCTAGGGAGTTTGGTGTTCTTGGGCCCAGGCGATCAGCAAATGAATTACCGGTTAGAAGACCTGTTGAAGGCATCGGCGGAGACATTAGAGAGGGGTACGATGGGGAGTACGTACAAAGCCGTGATGGAATCCGGGTTCATCGTGACCGTCAAGAGGTTGAAAGATGCGAGATATCCAAGATTAGAGGAGTTTAAGAGACACGTGGATTTGATCGGCCGGCTGAGACATCCTAACTTGGTCCCACTCAGAGCTTATTTCCAAGCCAAAGAGGAACGCTTGCTCGTATATGATTATTTCCCCAACGGAAGCCTCTATTCTCTCTCATTCACGGTATGTCTGTCGGTGACACTATCGAATTTCATTTATTTGATTATGTCTGTTTCCTGTGATTGTGTTTTATTTTAAAGATTATTCGATCACTAAATAAAATTAAGTCGAATCAAATTAAATTTTATTATTAAAATATTGTTTAATCAAATTCGAATAACTTATAATGATGTTAAAAAAATGCTTTTTTACTTTACTGACTGTAATTATTTCATTAATCTTTGGTTAGTTTGAAATCTATTATTCAGATTTGATTTGGGTTTCAATGTGATTAGTTGTCTCTTAAAAACCCTAAAATCCTTTTAAGCCAATTTGACTTTGAAATCAATAAAATGGTAAGTGAAATGGTTAAAATAAATGTATACTCCGTCAACAGTTAATGTCTCCTAAATTCTTTGGTTAATTTGAAATCTATTAATTATTTATTATAATTAGTTTTAAAATTTAAAATTCAATCAATTTCAAATTGCAAATAAAGTGAAGCGGGAATGGTGGTCTTTGTTGAAAACGCTGAAAAAAAGGTATTTGCAATTGCAGTCTAAAATTTGAATGAAAATAATTTAAATACTTTTTTCTAAATATTAATAAGAATAATCAGAACAACATAAATTGTTCATGCCCTTGTAGCTAAACTAGTTTGTTGTGTTTTAAATTTGGCTGTCTTTATGTCGTTTAACGAATTATAGATATTAATAATTTATTTTAAAAAAAAATTAAAAAGTGTTATTTGTTTTTCGTTTTTATATTGAATCCGTGCATGATACTGTCAGGTTTTGTGTTTCCTGGAAATTAAGCACCTCAAGTTCTTCCTTGTGGTCTTTGCTGTTTACAATCCATGGCCCACATCTGCTTTATGGTCTCTTTGTTTCCACTATTAATATTATTTGGTTAATTTTCCTTTTTTTGTTCAAAGGGTTAATTTTCTTTTCTTAGGAAAAGAATAATTAATTTGAGTTGTTTGAAGCTTTTCATTAAATATTAATTGAGAGTTTATGCTAATAATTTTCTTTGAATTACCCCCCGAAATTCGTGGATAATTTATCTACAATTTTTCTTGATCAAATAAATATATTATATTCTTATATCGAAATTTAAACTCATACAAATGGGGAACGATGAATATTTTTAGCCACTAGACGAATTAGTAGTAGATCTCAGCTTATTTTGAAATGTGATCTATGATGTTTTTCTTCTATTATATTTTATTTTCTTTGAAATTTGATATATAAATGAAATTCATGTGTTTAGGCTGACTTGTTTTTTGTTTTTAATATTGAATTTTAAGTAACAAAGCTGAATTTCGATAATGGTGAATTGCTGTAATTTGACAACTCACTGATCCTACCAGCATGTTATTGTCGGCAGTTGCCCCCACTCTATATTACTTGCTTTCTAACGAGCGTCGGATATAAGTATCTGTTTTTATATATATTTAAAGAATTACACTTTCATATTGATATTTGAATATGTTTCAAATATAAATTCTAGATATGTTTTGAATATAAATCTCGAAGCTTAATTCATATTTTCATTCAGAAAGTTTGAGATTCAAGTTTTAACCTATTTTCTTTTGGCTTCCCTTGTAGGAACAGTGGTGGTGGAAAGCCTCTTCATTGGACATCATGCCTGAAAATGGCAGAGGATTTGGCTACTGGATTGCTTTATGTTCACCAAAATCCCGGCTTAACTCATGGGAATTTGAAATCCTCTAATGTGTTACTAGGTCCTGATTTCGAATCTTGCCTCACGGATTACGATCTCACCATGTTCCGAGATCCGGATTCAGTGGAAGAACCCAGTGCCGCTACGTTTTTCTACAGGGCACCCGAATGCAGGGACATCCGGAAATCATCGACTCAACCGGCCGATGTTTACAGCTTTGGTGTTCTTTTCCTGGAGCTCTTAACAGGCAAAACTCCATTCCAGGACCTTGTTCAAGAACACGGTTTGGATATTCCTACATGGGTAAGATCGGTTCGAGAAGAAGAGACGGAGCCCGGCGATGAGTCCAACTCTGGTAACGAAGCATCTGAAGGGAAGCTTCAAGCTTTATTGAACATTGCAATGGCTTGTGTTGCGATTGCACCAGATAACCGGCCTGCAATAAAGGAAGTTTTGAAGATGATAAGAGACGTGAGGGTCGAGGCTCATGTATCGTCGAACAGTAGCGATCATTCTCCGGGACGGTGGTCAGACACTGTCCAGAGCTTGCCTAGAGAAGAACATCTTAGCATATAAAAGAGCCTGTGATTAGCTTAGATTTGGTAGGGCATTGAATTTAGGTGTGCTAATTTTCTTTTTCCCATTTAAACTTCCATTCTTACCGTCATTTAGAATTGTATTGTAAAGGAATCCAACAAGTGTCCAAATGCATCTAAGCATCTTATGATACATAGTTTAAATAGTTCTATCTACAAGGTGTATGCTTATTGTCAAGATTAAGAATATTTATAAATAAATATTATCTTATAATCATCTTTAGACTATTCAAAAGAAAAAGTACTGCAGAGGCTTTTTACCATTTTTTTGATTGCATGTTTAGAATGTTAATGCTGTTTTCATGGTGGGAATAGTTTTAAATAGAGAAAACTATCCCAGTGACCACCTAACTATTGATCGCGACTTGTTTTGACTATCAAACTAAAAAAAAATCAAAGTTTAACCACCCAACTATTTAAATACACATATTTTGACCACCGACTATTAAAATCTAACGGAAAGGTGATGTGACAGTTAAAATAAAATTTGTATAATTACACTTTTAGTCTATTTTAATTATATATTATATCAATTTGGTCTTAAGAAGAGAATATGGTCATGGTGTGGTTTGAACCCTTGGGGACAAAGCCAAAACTTAACCACTAAGCCAACTACTCTTTTATTATATAAAATACATCATTATATATATATATATATATATATATATATATATATATATCTTATAATGAAGTAAGTGTTGGTGAAAAAAGAAGAAAAAATGTTTGAGAGGAGACTCGAACATGAGTCACATGAGATATATAAAAATACGCATATCAAATATTCGATTTAAAAAGTATTCGATTTAAATAAAAAGAAATGTGATTTTAAAAAGTATTCAAATATTTTTAAAAAATATTCGAATATTTGATTTAAAAATATTAAATCGAATTTTTAAAATATTCAGATACTTTTTTAAATAAAATTTATTTTCTTTTAAATCATATAATTTTTAAATCGAATATATAATATTTTAATAAATATTTGATTTAATTTAAATATGAAAAATACTTGAATATTTTATATTGAATTTCCTTTTTTAATATTTTTAAAATCGAATATTTAATAATTTCATATTTTAATTAAATAGAATATATTGATTTAGTGATATGCATGTTTTTATATATCTCATGTGACCCATGTTCGAGTTTCCTCTCAAATATTTTTTCCCTAATACTTACTTCATTATAAGATATATATAGAATGATGCATTTTACATTATAAATGAGTTGTTGGCTTAGCGGTTAAGCCTTGGCTTATTTCACCAAGGGTTCAAACCACATCATGACCATATTTCTTTCTCTTGAATTTTACTTTAACTGCCACGTCACCTTTCATTTTAACGGCCGATAGTCAAAATAGGTCTATTTAAATAGTTGAATGGTCAAATTTTGAATTTTTTTAATTGGATGGTCAAAACAGGTCGCGACCAATAGTTGAGTGGTCATTGAGATAATTTTCCCTTCTATTTATTGGACTTTTAATACTATTTTGATTGTGCTGAATCGGATTCACTTCGATTTTAAACCCAAAGTTTGATTTAAAACAAACATAACTTGCAGATTTTCATAAAACCGATTTCCTTTAGCTGGAAACCAGCATGCAAGATATTCACAATATCCAAATGCAGCTGCTACCATTTGTAGCACAGGCAAGCCAAATTTGCAGATTAGACATTAAAAATTCAAGGAGATTTTACACGTGATGTTGGGATGGAGCCAGGAATCAATATTAAGGGAAAAGGTATAATTAGTCAGAGGTATAAAGTCCAAATAAATTAAAAATTTGAGGTTTAAATAGATTAAAAAAATAAACCTATTAATTTTTTGTAAAAAAATCTCCCTGGGACTATGACCCTCCGTCATTGGGAAAACTATAATTCCTTTCAACAGACTTATAAAAGCAACACAGACAGAACAGTGGGAGAATACAACATATGATTTGTAGTTATATAACGATTTACTTAGTTATATGATGGGTAATAATTTCATGTATAAGTCGCTTGTGGAAATAAGCGTATTAGTTTTTAGGTTTAGAGATTTAGTTATGAGTTTAAGTGTGCAAATTTTAAATTTATGGTGTGTGGTTAGAATTTATGTTTTAGGATTAAAATTTAGGGTTTATAGGTTAAAACCCTTATCTCTAATTATATTACCCTAAACCTAAACCACAACTTCTACATTTTAAATTCTAACCCTAAAATCTAAATTCTAAACCCATACACTTAAACCCAAAAACCCTAAACTCTAAATTAAGTCTCTAAACCCTAAAACTATGACGCTTATAAAAATTTTTCGTTTTTACCGCAAGAAGATATTTTGCCTTATATAATTTTGTCAGCATACTTTCTTGTTGTTCACCTCCCCAAATAGGAATAGAGTCAAAAAAATACCTCTAACGTTTGATTGAATAGTTCTTTTGGTTCTTATTTTTTTTGGAACAATTCAACTCTCAACGTTTCATTTTGGGTCAAAATGGCCCCTCCGCGGATAAAAATTGTTAGAAAACTGACGGTAAACAATTTGAAATGACTTGACAGAATGATAAGTCAGCAACAAAAATATTTTATATAATTTTATAAAATTAGTTTTTGATTAATGTAACGCTTTTTCAAGTCAACATATTTGTCTATATAATATTGTCATATCAACTGCACTGTCATGGGTTTATCCCGTCATTTCAAGACATTTACCGTTAGTTAATTGACAGTGTTCATCTGCATAAGAGCCATTTTAACTTAAAATAAAACACTAAAAAGTTAAATTGCTCAAAAAATAAAAATAAAAACTAAAATAACTATTTAGTATTTAGTCAAACCTTGAGAACTTTTTTAGCTTTATGCACCAAGCTAAGTTATTCAGGTTTCCTTTGCTTTCTCTTCCAATTTCCATAAAATATATTTCTCTTAAAACAAATGAATCTACATATAATTTTAAATAGGGTTTAAATTTAACGCACAAGTTGTGTATAATTTATTTTACACAAGTTTAATTATTTAGACTATAAATCAAAACTAAACTTAAACTCTAAACAACTAAACCTCAAACTCTAAACTTTAAACTCTAAATTCTAAACACTAACATTAAATTTTAAACTCTACAACCCAAACCCTTAGTCCTTAAAATGAAAAAAATATGTAAACTTATATAACATGTATATTAAAGTTTTTCTTTTTAAATATGCAAATATGACGTCTAACAGAAAAAATGCACATTATTAAATTCGTTGTGCTACTGCAATTAGAAAAGAGCAGCTTTTAGCTATTGGCTTAGTAAGAGGATGCAGCTCCATAATTACAACTCATTAGCAATAGAATAACATTTTGTTTGGTTTTATTCTGCTAATGAAGTGATGACACGGCCTATGATTAAAATAAAAAAAGTATAAAGTCAAAAGTAGCCCTAACGTTTGACGTGTTGATCATTTTAGTCCTGATTTTTTTGTACAAACAATCACCTAACGTTTTATTTTTATTCAAATTTCATCTTCATTAGATGGAAATCGTTTGTCAACGCATGAGGCTGACATTAGGGGTGTTCAAAAATATCCAAACTGACCCGATTATCCATTGATCTGATCCGAAAATGCGAATATCCGATCTGATTTTTATTTTCGGATCAGATATACGATCAGATTTTTTATTTTCCGAATCGAATACGGATCACAATATTTTAAATTCGGGTTATCCGAAAATCCGAAGTATCCGAAAATTCAAAATTTTATATATAAAATTCTTGTTATATTTAGCATTTTAATGCTTATTATATCCGTAAATTCGAAAAATAAAATTTTCTTAGATGTTAATCTTGTTATATTTGACAATTTGTTAATTTTTTTATTCAAAATTCTAAAATTTTCATAAATACGACTGCCAAATTCGAAAAAATACTTAAATCGAATTATATATTCAGATAACTAGATACCCGATATCCGATTATCCGGATATTCGATTTTTTCCGGATAGAATACGAATCGCTATTTTACCGATCCAAAATTTTTTGAGATCCGTATTTTCGGATCGGATTCGATCTGATATCCGAAAATGAACGCCCTAGCTGACGTGGCATGTCTGCATGGCATGAGGAGATGACGTGGTGATGCCGCGTGGCACTTTGCTGATGTGATATCACATTTTTAAAAAAAATAAAATAATTATATATATATATATTTTAACTAACCGGATGATGCCACATGACACTTTATTGAAGTGACATCATCTTATTGGTTAAAAATATATTTTTTAAAAAACTTATTTAAAATTTATTTTATAAAAAATAGCCCCAAATTTTTTAGATTTCACAAAGTAGCCCCCAAATTTTAAAATCCCTAACTCCCCAAACCCAAATCTCAACTTAAGCCGAATTCACCGCAGATTGCCACGCCACCGCCCACCACATCGGTCGCCGGACCATCATGATCATTTACCCTACAATCCCGTCGACGAAAATCGATCGAGTCGCGCGAAATCGCCGAATGGTTCACGACGAACGACGACAGAACGAACGACGAACAGTGTGTGGGTCGTTCGGCGAGGGGAGGGCGCTTCATCCCGTCGCCGACAACGCGGCCAACGCTAATGAGAGTGCCTGAATTTGGGGGTTTAGGGATTTTGGAACTATTTTTAAAATATTTGAAAATTTCAAAATATTTTATTTTTTAATATATATAAAACTATTTTAAAAAAAATATTTTTTAATGTTTTCAATCAATCAGATGATGCCGTGTCAGCAAAGTACCACGTGACACCATCCAATTGGTTAAAAATATTTTTAAAAAAATAATTATTTAATTATTTAAAATGCCAAATCAACAAAGTGCCATGTGGCAGCACCACGTATCTCCCCATGCCATGCAGATATGTCACATCAGCCTCAAGCGTTGGCCATTAGTTGACTAACGGTTTCCATCCAATGAGGGTGGAATTTGAACGAAAATGAAACGTTAGGTGGTTGTTTGCAACAAAAAAAAGGGGTTAAAGTGACCAAAATGTCAAACGTTAGGGGATACTTTTGCTTTTTTTGCCAATTTCAAAATCCTATCATCTATTATAATGGGCCCAACTTAATATCCTTACCTTGGGCTTCTAAAATAAAGACCCATGATTTCGGGTCCAAAACCCGAATTTTGGGTCGTTACAGTCAGCCTAATAATAATTAGCCATTAATTCCCCACTATTAATAATAATAATAATAATAATAATAATAATAATAATAATAATAATAATGAGAAGAGATGATGTTACCTCTTCGGGAGCCGAACCACCTTGGGAGCCTAACCGCTCAGGGGTCGAAGCATCACCGAAGTGCTCAAACGACCGTCGAAGATGAAAGCTGAAACGACGAATTTCACCACGATGAATGTATCTTTCTTTTTCCCGTTGAGATTCTTGAAAAGAAAACAAGAAACATCAGTTTATGTATGCATGAAAATTGAAACTAAAAATGAAATGGGATCAAAAAATCTCATCTTGTTGCCGAAGTGTTTTAGAGGGTAACGACAGAGTTGAATATGAGGCGGTTACGGGTAGATTTAGACTTGTAGGTCAGGGAAGTTGGGAGGATTCTCTCGAATCTGGGTAGTTGTGGCTCGATTTAGGGAAAGAATGGACTATATCCAATTGGATCAGGGTAGTTAGAGTACAAAAAAGAAGATTTTGAATTTTTTAAGGTTTTGATCAGCGATCGGGAATCGCCTCACGCCGGCCGGCCGGTGAAGAGCAGTGGTCGAGTGTCCTGGACGGCGGCCGATGAATGACTGAAGATGACCTGAGTACGGCGGCTTAAGATCTGACGATAGTGTTTAGGGCGGTTTGTGGTCGAAGTCCTTGGTGTTCTTCAGGTTCTTGAAGAAATTTAAAGAACACTAAGCAAGAATGCATGTTTTTGATATGTTTCAAGTGGAAAATCTGGGAATAAGTTGTTTTTCTAGAGAGAGGGGAGAGCATATTTCAGAGAGAGAGGGAGCAACTCAATCAAATGACTGAGTCAAGCTCGATTCGGGCCTTATATAGGCTGATCTAAACGACAGCGTTTTGGACCCCAAGTCAGAGAGAGTCAGAGCCATGAGCCGGGTGTAATACCCTAATTTTGTCCGAGTATTTATTCATACATATATATATATAGTTTCTTTATAAATAAAACTAAATAATAAATAAATAGATAAATAAATAATATAAATAGTGAACCATTAAGTATATAAATGTTTATAAAGTCCAATCTAAGTCCCCAAAATACATTACAAGTCTACTTTGTACATACAAAAATCCATAAGCCCAAAATACAAGTTATCAAGCCCAATATACACATTATCCCGCCCAAATCTGCCTAAAATTGGATAAATAGCACACATATGCTTTCTTAGCATGCCATTTTTGCCACGTGGTGGCCTTTTATTGGTCCATTCAGCTTTCACGCGGATAATAGCTCCGTTGATGTCAGCTGGCCCACTAGCTATAAATAGAGAGAGAAAACGGTTATAGGAATTAATGATTAAGCAATTAATAGGGCAGTAATTGCGCAATAATAGAGGAAAGAGAGAAAGGAGCTCGGGAGTCTTACCAGAATGTGCCGTAGAAGACGATCAGAGCCACCGCAGCACCGTTGATCCTACCGAAAGGTAGCTTTTCTTCTCATCTTTTCATTCTCTGCATAAAAGCACCATAATAAACTAGATCTAAGTTCTAAAACCTAAAAATAGTAGCCACAAATGAGTTTAAATCCTAGAGCTAAAACGAAAAATCAGAGAAGGATTAGAGGCTTATCTTGCTGTTGCCAGAGTTCTTTTATGTCACCGAAGAGTTAGAATGTGATGGCGGAGTCGAGGAGGTAGATTTAGGATTGGTTTGGGTAGTTAGGACTAGGAAATGGGTGAGGAATGGAGGATTCAATTGAATTCAGGCTTAGATCTAGTTTTAGGTTGAAAATCGGGAAAAAATGATGTTTCTAGGGTTTTGTATGGCGGCAAACAATGGCCGAAAATCACATCGCGGCGGTGATCGGTGGCTGGAGTAAGGTCAGGGATGATCAGAGTTACAGGGTTGGTCAGAAAGGATGACCAAAGATGACGGCCGGTGGCCTGCGTCGCCTCTGGCGACCGATAAACAGGCCAGGGTTGGTCGGTAACGGGGGTTAAAGATTAGAATGGCGGTGTAGGAGGCGACGATGTGCAGGAGCTTCGATGTTCATCACGTTCATGATGAACTAAGATTAACACCAAATGGGTTTTAGGTGTTTGATCTTTGGAAACAGGGAAATGAAGGGAGTTGGGTGTTATTTTGGATCAAATAAGGAAAAATGTGATGAACATGTGATGAATTTGGAAAGAACATGGGTGTTTGATCCGAGTTGAGGTATGTTTTCTGGGTTTAGGATGTTTAGCCGAGAGAGAGAAGGGAGTGTATAAAGGATGAAATCCAAAAAATGGAAAAAGGGAAAAATGGGTGTCTGATAGGGTCTTTTTATAAGCCAAAAGCAGGGCCTCAGGGCCTGCGAATCCCCATACAGGTCTACGCCCATCTTTCATAGGCTTCATACCGCGGCTCCTCTGTTTCTATTTCTCTCAATTTGGTCTTAAACCATTGTAATTTGTCATTCTAGTTTGCAATTTAATTCAATTTGGTCCCTAATTTCAGTTTTAATTTAATTTCAATGCTTTTAATTATATTGTATGTTTGCATGATTTTAAATAACATCTAGTATATTTGTTAGAAAATATTAAATACTTAGTATAATTAATTAGAGCCTTAGTATCTAAGTTCCTTAATTAATTTTAAATGTTTAAAATAGGTAGATAATTGTAGAAAATAGATGAATATTAAATAGAAACCTTAATGTTCTAAGTTGACTAGTGTCTCATTGTAATGAGATGTTAGCCAAGGGAATATTTTGGTAGAATATTTAATATCTCATTTGAAATTAAAAGGCTAATTACATAATTTAGTTTAATTAAACAAGAATTAGGTATAAATAATTAGAAACATTAACGATTAGGAATATTATTAATTTAGAGCTTAATATGGGTAGTGCCCAATCATTTGAGTGTTATCACATAAACCCTAAATTCAATAGTATTCATAGATTAATTAATTTAATCAATTGGAGCCTTGATTAGGTTTGAACTTAAAATTGACAAGAAAATAATTGGACATGCATTAAACCCTTTGTGTTGGGATACATTTTTGAATGTAAATTGAAGTATCCCAAAGTAACTGGATGTTTCAAAATTCATATTCATTTATTTCCTTATAAAGGGATACTTTCATTTGGAATGAAAATTCATTTAGCAATAAAGGATTAAATTAAATTCAAATTAATGTTCGAAATGCCAAAATGCCACGTAGAATTAATAAGGTACCGATAATGAGCGCTTGTGGGGTGCTAATCCTTCCCCATACGTAACCGATTCTCGGACCCTAATTTTGAAGAAAAGAATCTCTGGTTGTTTTTATGGTGTCCGGTCTACCAAAGTGACCGGTGGCGTCTCTAAATTGTTTTCAAAAATAAATAAAGAAAATTTGATTTAAAACGAAAAAACCCTAGTTCCAAAATGGAATGAATTAAAATGAACAAAAACCCTAATTTTCAAAAAGAATCAATTGTCAGTCTATTTTCTACACTTCAGTTTTAAAAATGGTCGCGACAGCTTGGCGACTCTGCTGGGGACATAAAATTTAGAGTCAGGCCTAGTTAATTAATTCACGTGACATTTTGGCATTGTAGGCAATAATTGGGCATTCTAGGCAATAATTGGATGAATTGTTGGCATTCTATGCATTTTGGCATTCTAGGCATTATTTTTTTCCAAGAATTCTTGGCGACCCGGACTTTTCACCCTTGAGTGGGAGAATGACATTATCCGACGTGATGCTCTCCATCTCTGAGTTCGGATTTTTGTCTTCTTTTGGTATACTAACCTTATGCATCGTGAGGCCCACGCCTCCGTTGTAAGGGACCTATACTACCGAATTGATGCCTTACTGTCGCAGTAGACAGTAACGACAGTTCAGGAACCCAGAGTTTAGAACCAAACTCACATTATTTTTTTAGAAACCCACCCCATTAGAGCCAAACAATGACCTAGGCCAGGTGCTACCAGTTTAAATACCTTTCTCTGGTTATTTTCTTTGCAAATATGCTGTGTTTTTCTGTTTTAATATTCTGTTTATTTGCTTTTTGTATTAATTGACAATATTGAACAAGTTTTTTTTTGTTTTTTTCTTATTTGTTTATGAATCATGTCATAATGCATTTATTTTGGCATCGATTCGGGAATCATTTAATTTGGAAGTGTTCAATATGTATAGATGGTTCAAGATATGAGAAGACAATACAACGGTCTAGACATGGGCAGAACAGACTCAGCACGAGAAAGGAGACAGCTTACGAAATGGAGATGTGTCTCAGATGAAGAGTCAAGTAAAGTTAAATACTAATCAGAATACTTGTCTGCCAAAAGTAAAGGCAATATGGGATTAGTAGGGATGTGAAATGAAGGAGTCGTTTAGAAGAGAATTCGAGGATATAATTTTACTACTAAGCGTACAGATAGATCAACAGTTACTTAGAGCAATGACACAGTTCTGGAATCCTGCGTACAATTGTTTTACCTTTGGCCGAGTAGACATGACACCAACACTCGAGGAGTATAAGGTATTGATTAACTGTCCTAAAGTGCAAAGTGATACGATCTATACTAGACCTAATAACAACTCGGGCTTTAAGAAGAAATTGGTATCAATTACTGGAAAGACAAAAGAATAGTTAGACATGAAGATAGCCAATAATGACAATACTGATCAGAATGAGGACAAACAACGTGTAAATTGGAGAGTTCTTAAAGAGTTGATATTGGCAAGTGAAGATGAACCAGTTAGGGAAAGAAGCCTATACGTCTTATGCATATATGAGTTAGTTTTGTTCCCAAGGACTCCAGAGCACATAGATCCGTCAATAGTGGGATTGTTCAAGCGATTGGAGAAAGGTGTAAACTCGATGCCTGCCATTTTGATGAAAACCTACAGGGTGTTGACTGCGTGTAAAAAATTAGGGGAAGGAAGATTTTGGGGATGTGCACAGCTGCTCGAGATTTGGTTCAGAGGACATAGATGGGATACTCCGTATAGAGCTTTTAGGTATCTGGATACATATTCATCAATAGGAGAACATTTAACTAATTGCCCGTTGGAGAAAAAGAATGAGAAGCAGTGGAAGGAATGTTTCAAGAATGTGAAGAATGCCGATGTTGTATGGAGGGCTCTTTTGGTTAACAAAGGAACAACATTTCTATATCAATGTAGAGACAGAGACTGGGTCCCATTACCCGAGATTTTAGGAGGAACGACCTATTGTCCTTTGTTGGTGTCTATACAGTTTGGTTCAAGACAGTTCATACCGACTACTGCTGACATGGCAAAGTTTGAATATGCACACAAGACAAATGACTACAAAGGCATAATAATTCAAACTGCAAAAGCATGTGAGAAGCTGAGGAGGGTTCACCCATATCAGGATTTGGAAGTTATGACAAGATATGAGGAATAGAGGACACAAAGGGTAAACGATACAACCTTTCACGAGATATAGGAAAATGTTAGACCATCTGTTCGATCAGTTATAGAAGCACTATCTGTGCTGGAGAAGCTAAGGCACGATCGAGAACTAGACTTGAAGAAATATGAGAAAGAAATTATTGACATTACATAAGATTAACCATGGCAAAGCTGCAAGTGAGTAAGTATGAATGAAAGGAAAATGAGTTGTTGAAAAAAAAAACAAAAAAATTAGTCGGGACTTGAAGGAGCTGCAAGAAATCCATGAGAGTTACAAAGAGAAGCAAAAATGTGGAACGAGTAAAATGATGCAAAGCTTGTCGGAGAAACTGGACGACATGAAAAAAGGAAAGAAATAACTACAAAAAAGATGTACGAGAAAAAATCCCGCGAAAGTAAGGAATCAAGTAGCAAGGCTAAAAAGAAGTTGGAAGAAGAACATGCCCGGAGTTTTGATTTAAAGTCCCAAGTGTCACAATTGGAGCAGATGGTCGTGAAAAACCATAATAAAGATAAGGTCCAAATAGAACATGAGAAGGAAGGGTTACAGAAAAAGATATCAGAGTTGGAGAATGCAGTGCAAGGCTTGAAGGTGAAGCTCGCAGCTTACGAGGGAGCGCTATACCAAGAAAGTGGAGCATGGAAGGATAAGTATGAAGTGGCACAATCCACCGTCTGACACCAGAATGATGAATTGGTAAGCTTCAAGAAACAAGTCTGGGGTGTTACTTCATACGTACATATATTGTCAAGGAAAGCCACAAGCCATCGAGTTGGAGCATGGAGAAGTCATTACACATCTGCTACATGATATTTAATCTAGGAATTAGGGCTAGCTCTTTTCTGTAGAAGAAATTGTCTTTTTCTTGTATTCAGACTTTCTAACAAACGAATGTTTTTAAAAGACTAGTTCTTGAATTCGATGCCTTCTTTTGCATTAATGCATTCGTACATACATTTATGTACACATGCACTTACATTATGTTTTATCCTGTGAAGTAAATGGCTTGATAAAAATGGTTTTATGGTAGTTCATTTTTAAACCGCAATCATTCCGCATTTATACGAAACACGTCTGCGTTCTAAGACCATGGTTGTAGAGGATAAGATCACTAGCCTTGAAAATGATCGGGTTGAAGTACAAAATAGATTTGACAGAATTGAGAAGTCTATGAAGGACCATTTTGTTCAGGCTCAAAGGGAGATAATTAACCAGTTAATTGCTCTGTTTGGGCCAAAGGAGTCTGGAAAGGCCAAAATACCTGAGGGTGCCTCAAATGACTTGAACAATCAGGCATAAACTACATCTCACATAAAGGTGCAGCTCGATGGACCTCCTCCTATGAAGAAGGTCCAAATCAATCTACCAAGAGCAACGCCTAATGACCCGGTACACGTTGGGGCAAATTTTGGTAGCAGAGAGGAAGTTCTTGATTTTAACACTCTGAATAAAATAGAAAATATCCGTGGAGAAATTGAAAAGAAGTATGAGGAATGCTGTAAAGCTTTGGAGGATCGCTTGTTGGAAATGTAGAGGGTACATGAAACGGGACCGGGTGCAGTGGAAATGAGCTTAGTATCTGATCTGATTCTTCCTCCGAAGTTTAAAGTACCTGATTTCAAAAAGTACGATGAGACCACTTTTTCGAGGGCCCGTCTTACAATGTATTGTCGTAAAATGGCTGCACACTTGAAGGATGAAAAGTTATTGATACATTGTTTTCAGGATAGTTTGATCAGCTCAGCAGTACGGTGGTATACACTGCTGAGTTGCACAAATATTCGATCATGGAAGGATCTTTTTAGTGCCTTTGTAGAACACTATAAACATGTGGCAGAGATGGTCCCCAACCGTGTTATGTTGCAAAGCATGGATTAGAGGAATAATGAGATGCTCCGACAGTATGCTCAGAGATGGAGGAATATAGTAGTGCAAGTACAACCTCTGTTGCTGAAGAGTGGGGTTGCTCATTTGTTTGTGCAGAAGTTAAGATGACAATTTTTTGACAGATTGATCAATAATGCTACACAAAATATCGTTGTCATAGTAATGAAGGGTGAACTAATTGAGGCGGCGATTAAAAGTGGCAGAATCGATAGTGGGGGCAATTATCGCAAGAACTATAAGAGGAAGAACAATGAGATAAACAATATGAGTGCATACGAGGCTCCAAAGAATATAACTATTAGTTCATCGGGTTCTGCATCGAGTGGTTCTCAAAGTTCAAATAAGAAAGACTCTCGTGGTCCTAGGAATGATAGGATCAACTCTACGCCAATACCCATGTCCTATGTTGAGCTGTACCCACAGTTGTACGAAGAAAATCTAGTGAGACCATATTATCTGACCCCTTTGCAGCCTTCTTACCCTCATGGTACAAACCTGATGCTCATTGTGAATTCTATGCTGGAATACCGAGGCACATGATAGAGACTTGTATGACTTTCAAAAAGGTGGTCCAAAATCTTATTAACAATGGGATTTTGAAGTTTGATGATCCCAACATTGCAACGAACCCATTGTTGAGCCATGATGGGTGGGGGGTGAATGTCATCGAGAAAGATAATGAAGCCAAATGATTGAATACATATGTATTAGAAGTCAGATCTCTGATAAAGTGGATATTTGAACAGCTATTTAATGCCGGGATGATTGAAATAGTCATGAGAATTGAGAAAGATGTGCAGTCCGATGTATACTGTGAATATCACCAAGAACATGATCATGAAATTCAACATTGCTCAGAGTTCATAAGTTTGATACAAAAGATGATAGACAACAAGGAAATAGAGTTCTTTGAGAAAGTAGAAGAGATGAAGGAAGTGGAAGTATGTGCTTCCGAATCTTATGGAGTCAAGTATGGGATCCATAAGCCCTTGGTCGTTTCTATTAGTCCTAAGGCCAGAAGCTCGTCTAATGTAAAACCAGCAATGACTCCCATGATTATGATTACACCTCCCACACTGTTTGCTTTCAAAAGTACCCATAAAGTTCCATGGAACTATGCGGCCAATGTGATTACACCTGAGGAAGGTAAGTCACTAGAGGAGATGAAATCACCAGAAGAAGCAAAGACAGTACAAAAAAAAAGAAAGAAAGAAAAATGAATGCAGAGTCAGTAAATGAAGTGGGGCACTTTACCCGTAGTTGTAGGTTCTATTCTCTAGAAACATCAAAAGAAGTGGAGAAAGTGAAAGGGAATACTGTGATAGCACTTGAGAAAATCTTTAGGGAAGAACTTGCCCCCAAAATAAACGAGCCAGTAGCAGAAGAACAAGCTCAAAAGTTTCTGAAGTTTCTAAAGCATATTGAATATAGCATTGTCGAGCAATTGAAAAAGTAACAAGCTAGAATTTCTGTCCTAGAGTTGCTATTAACTTCTGAAGGGTACCATAATGCCCTAATAAAAGTGCTCAATCAGATGTTTGTGCCAAATGACATATCTATACCCAAGCTGGACAAGATAGTAAACCATATTACTGCTGACAATTACATTACGTTCACTGATGATGAAATCCCCGAGGGCAGAATGGGATCTGTGAAAGCCTTAAACATTACCACACATTGCAAGGGCTATGTGCTACCAAGAGTATTAATTGACAACGATTCGACATTGAATGTCCTGCCGATAGTTACTTTGTAAAGGTTGCCAGTTGATGATTCCTATATGAAGATATATAAGAATACTATAAGAGCCTTTGATGGGACGACCATAGAAGTACTTGGAAAGATTGAGGTGCCGCTACTCATTGGGCCCACAGTTTACAACATAGATTTTATGGCAATGGATATTAAGCCGACGTACAATTTTTTGCTTGGAAGGCCCTGGATCCATTCCTCAGGGGCAGTACCGTCCTCCCTGCATCAAGAGCTCAAATTTTTGATAGAAGGAAAGTTAGTCAGTGTGGGAGCTGAAGAGGACATTATTGATTCGGTGTCTACTGATGCACCGTATATTGGAATATATGATAATGCTTTGGAGTGTTCGTTCAGAGCTTTTGGAGTTCATAAATGCAACGTTCATCACTGAGGGGAAACCAATATCGCGACCCAAATTGTCAAACTGCACCAAAATGACAGTCCGGGAGACACTTGGCAGGGGAGCGGGAATTGGTAAAGAACTTGGTAAACGGATTCAAGGATGTTTGAGACCAAAGCCTGTGATAATGAAGAAAAACCACTTTGGTCTCGGATTTAAGCCCAACCTTCAACAGAGACAAAAAGATTTGAAGAAAAGAGAAAGCCAAAGGAGAGCCCGACTCTTAGGAAGTGAATCATTCTTTGAGCCCATGAATTTCCCAAACTTAACTAGAATCTTTAAGTCCCGGGGGTTTGAAAACGTTGAAAAGCAACTTGAAGAGGTCGACCAGGAAACAACAAGACTGCACGAGGAAGAGGTTTTCGGTAATGACCTAGAGGGGCTTTTTGTTGGAGGAATTTTTGAGAGGGCTTAACCTGGTAGATATCAAGAGGGGATTTGACCATGCTTCCCTGGTGAAGCGTTAGGAAATTGGACTATTGAAGATCTCTCTCTAGTATTTAAGCTCAAAACAGAGTAAATACCATGAACAACCCTATACCTTTGCCCGCGGGTATATGGGATTATCCTTAAAGGGCTATCATATCAGTTCATTTTAATAAAGATGCTTTCATGCTGATTCACAAATGGAAAATTTGTTTCTTGTTTCTTTTCGCATCCTTTTCAAATGTATATTATTATTTTTTGCAGGTCTTCAACTATTAATTTTATGAATGATACTGAACCTAATCCTGGAAGTAGGTCTTGAGCGGCCAGTGTGTCTAATAGAAGTCAATGAAGTCGATGATGAAACAAAATGTGAAATCTCTGATGAATTACTAAGGTTGGTTGAAAAAGAAGACAAACAGATCTTACCTCACAAGTAAGAGCTAGAGATTCTCAATTTGGGAACATATGAGGTCAAGAGAGAAGTAAAGATAGGGACCGTTTTCTCGCTAAAAACTAGACAAGAGTTGATTAACTTGTTGCGTGAGTTCAAAGACTTCTTCACTTGGTCATATCAAGACATGCCATGATTGAACACTGACATAGTGGTACACCAATTGCCCATAAGGCCAGAATGTAATCCGGTTCAACAGAAGCTTAGAAGATTGATGCTGGAGATAGTACTAAAGATAAAAGAATAAGTACAAAAATAGATTGATGCTGGCTTTCTTGAAGTATCTCGATATCCAGAATGGGTGGCCAATATAGTCTCAGTGCCAAAAAAGACGGGAAAGTACGCATATGTGTGGATTATAGAGATTTTAATAGAGCCAGCCCGAAAGATAATTTTCCTTTGCCTTACATAGACATCCTGGTTGACAATATGTCGAGACATTCATGGTTCTCTTTTATGGACAGATTTTTAGGGTACAATCAGATAAAGATGAACCCAGAAGATAAGGACAAGACGACATTCATAACCCTATGGGGGCATATATTGTTACAAAGTAATGCTTTTTAGACTGAAAAATGCCGAGGCAATATACCAGCGAGCCATGGTAACTTTGTTCCATGACATGATGCACAATGAGATTGAGGTATACGTGGATGACATGATTTCCAAATCCCAGACTGAGGAAGAACATATCCGGAACATAAGAAAATTGCTTTTAAGATTGGGGAAGTACCAGTTGAAACTCAATCCCAATAAGTGTACTTTTGGAGTAACATCAGGAAAACTCATGGGATTTGTTGTCAGTAGAAGATGAATTGAAATAGATCTAGATAAGGTGAAAGCAATTTAGAATTTGTCGCCACCTAGTTCACAAAAGAAGTTCAAGGATTCCTTGGGAGGTTGAATTATGTTTCTCGATTCATCTCCCAGTTGACCGATAAATATGATCCAATCTTCAGATTACTTAAAAAGAATAATCTAGGAGAATGGGATGAACAATGTCAAGGAATGTTTGACAAGATTAAGGAGTACTTGACAAATGCTCTGATATTAGTCACACCAGTTCCAGACAGACCACTCATTCTCTATTTGACGGTTCATGAACACTCAATGAGGTGTGTGTTAGGGCAACATGATGAAACAGGGAAAAAAGAAAGATCCATTTATTATATAAGTAAAAACTTTACAGAGTGTGAAGAATGATATTCACCAATTCAAAAATTGTGTTGTGCTTTGGTTTAGGTGACCCGTAGACTCAGGCAGTACATGTTATACCACAGTACTTGGTTAATATCTCGGCTCGACCCATTGAAGTTTTTGGAGGAAACACCAGCGTTGATTGGGAGATTAGCTCGTTGGCAAATGTTGTTTTCAGAATTCGACATTGTATATATGAGCCAAAAAGTAATAAAAGGAAACGCCATAGTGAATTTCTTGGCAAGTTGCGCTTCGGACGATTATGAGCCTTTGAATTTTGATTTCCCAGATAAGGATGTAATGAATGTCTCCATGGAAGAAAATAGAATCTCAAATAAGGAAGCTTGGAAACTGTATTTTGATGGAGCTGTTAATGCCCTAGGACGAGGAATTGGGCCAGTATTGATCTCTCCCGGCAATGTGCATTATCCTTTTACAAGCAAGTTAGAATTCCTTTGCACTAACAACATGGTAGAATATGAAGCCTATGTTATGAGCTTTCAAGCTACCATCGAAAGAAAAATAGAAAGTTTGAAGGTATACGGAGATTCAGCACTAGTCATCTACCAGCTTCGTGGAGAGTGAAAAAAAAAGATGTTAAATTAATTGAATACCGAAAGTTGATCATTGAAATGATAAAAGAATTTAAAGAAATTACTTTCGCGTATATTCCCAGAGAAGATAATCAGATGGTAGATGCTTTAGCTACATTGGCTTCAGTATCCTTAGCTAACAAACCTGAGGATATGATGCCAATTCAGATGCAGAGCTACAGGACCTATGCTCACTGCTATAGTATAAAGGACGAAACAGATGAAAATCCTTGGTATTTTGATATCTTACAGTACATCAAATACTAAACTTATCCCAAGAAGGCAAATGATAATGATAAAAAGACCATTAGAAGAATGGCCTCATGATATGTGCTTGATGGAGAAATTCTATACAAATGAGGCAAGGATCAAGTTTTGTTGAGATGCGTTAACTCTCAAGAAGCCAGAGAAATTCTGATAGAGGTGCATGACAGAATCTGCGGAACGCATGCTAATGGCTTTGCAATGGCCATGAAAATAATGAGATATGGTTACTATTGGTCGACTATGGAGGGAGATTGCATTGAGTATGCTAAAAGTGTCACAAATGCCAGATATATGCTGACAGAATAAACGCTCCGCATGTACCTTTACATACAATGAACTCGCCATAACCTTTTGCAGTATGGGCATGGATGTTATTGGGCAAATTCACCCCAAAGCCTCCAATGGACATTGTTTCATCCTTGTGGTTATTGATTATTTTACCAAATGGGTAGAAGCAACTTCATATGCCAATATCACCAGATCTACAGTCTGTAAGTTCTTAAAGAAGGAGATCATCTATCGATATGGGTTGCCAGAAAGAATAATTACTGATAATGCCACCAACTTCAATAATAAGGTCATAGCAGAAGCGTGCGAGCAGTTTAAAATCATTCATCGCAATTCTGTGACATACCGCCCTAAGATGAATGGGGAAGTAGAGCCAGCAAACAAGAATATCAAGAAGATCATATAAAAAACGACAGACATATACAAAGATTGGCATGAAAAGTTGCCATTTGCCTTGTTCGCATATCTAACTTCTGTACGAACTTTTACTAGGGCAACACCATATTACCTGGTCTACAGGACAGAGGCAGTACTCTCTAATAGAGGTTAAAATTCCGTCACTTCGAGTTCCATCTGAAGTAAAGCTGGATGACGCAAAATGGGTGCAGGTTCGGCTTGACCAGTTGAACCTCATCGAGGAGAGAGGCTGAAAGCTATCTATCACAGCTAAATGTACCAGAAAAGAATGAAACGGACTCATGATAAGAAGGTTTGACCTAGAGAATTTTGAGAGGGCGATCTAGTGCTGAAAAAGATCTTGCAAATATATCAAGCTTTCCGTTGGAAATGGATGCCTAACTAGGAGGGGCCATATGTTGTCAAAAAGGCATTTTCCGGAGAAGCATTGATCTTAACTGAAATGGATGGTGAAGAGTTGCACAAGCCAGTGAATTCGGATTCAGTTAAGAAATATTATGCTTGAAGAATTAAAAAAGAGATTGAAAAGAGGAAATTGAAAAGAAAAGACGGAGTGAAAACCCATAAAGGGAGCTTCACAAAATGAAAATATCTATGGTTAAAACCCCAAAAGGGCGTCCTAGATATTAAAAAAAAGAAAAAGAAAAAGAAAAATAAAGGAAAAGAGGGGTTCAAGGTGAAAACCCGCAAAGGGCGTCTTGAAACCAAATGAGGATTTGGGTTGAAAACCCGTAAAGGGTGACTCAAAAATGTAAGAATAGGCATCCAACAATCAGAACCTCTCGGACACCTAGTACTTCGGAATGGATTTCACATCTGTAAACATTCTGACAGTGTTCGAAGTCTGTTGGACAAGGGTACATGTTCAAGGATATATCTGGTCAATGGGGTTGTCGTATCCTTCATGCTATGGATGCCTGAAGATCTAGTTTTGTTGTTTTAGTTTGCCATGACTCTTTTCAAAATTTATGTTGTATTTCTATTGATAAGCTTCAATAAATTCATGAATTCACTTCTGAGCTTTCTTTTATTCTAAAGCATCATAAAATGGCTAATATAATGTATAAAAGTAGATAATATCTTGGTATTGCTATGTTTTGAAAGTTGCACGAGAACTTTAGTACTTTGGGTTATGGAAGAAGAGTGTGTAAAGAGAAGATGGTATTGAATCCTATAATGGCAGGAATTCAGGGATAAGAAAGAAAGGAACTCAATGTTTACAAAGATTGTGGCATAAAAGTGTCATGATAATTGTATCGAAGATTTCCAAATTGGCATGAAACTGACAACAAAATCTATCACCCGAAGAACAATAATTTTTTATCTCTGTGCTCATGGTGGGATGATTAGAACCACAAGGTCAATACATTATCATGATTAGAACTTGTCCATTCTCTACCCTATGTGTATCAAACGAGAATTATATTGCGGATCATGATCGCTTGGTAGTATCTTAGTTGGGATAATTTAAGAAGTTCATAAAAGGTATTGATGCATTGATAGTAACCCTGTATGAGGAGATGGTATTGTCAGATTTGCAACCCTTTGATTGTCAAGGTATTGATGTGCCCTTTTTAAAAAAAAGAAAAAAAGAAAGAAAAAGTGAAAAAAGAGAAAAAGAAAAAGTGAAAAGAAAAACCAATGTGAAAACCTGAATGAGCACTTTGAGAAAAAAAAGGAAAGAAAGAAAAACTGAAGTGAAAACCCTAAAGGGCGTTTCGAGAAAAATAACCTAAAGTGAAAACCCGAAAGAGCGCTTTAGAGTAAAGGGCCAGAAATGCAGAAAGAAGATTCTGAAGGCTAATCCTGAATGTGAGATTAGATATCAAAGACAATTAAACATGAAAGGCAGCACCAAAATAAATCTCGTGGACCAGAAGCTGATTGATTAATCTTGATGAGACGTGGTTCATGCATTATATAGGAAATTAGGATCATACTAATCTTCATTGAAGCATTTTAGTTTGTTTTGACAGGAAAATGAAGCAAAAAAGAGATCCTAATATGAAGAGTTCGCCTAGCAAAGAAAGAGCTCCTAGTAGGAAAAGTTCGCCTTAGCAAAGAAATAACTCATAATGTGAAGAGCTCGTCTAAAAAAGAAAGAGCTCCTAATATTTAGAGTTCACCTAGCAAAGAAAGATTTCTTGATGTGAAGAGTTCAACCCCAGCGAAAATAGAGCTCATAATGAGAAAGGTTTGCTCAGTGGAGATAGAGTTCTTAATGAGAAGAGATAGTTCAGACCCTACGATTACCCTGGATAGGTTAAATGGGAGGTTCCAAATGAGAAGAAATTGTTCAAGCTTCTAAAAGGGAATAGGGAAAGAAAGTTCATAAGAATAAAACCTTACATCTTAGAGTAGTAGCTGACAGGTTCAGACAAAATTTGTGTCTTTTTAGTCTTTGCTCTTTCCTATTCCACAACAATTAGCAAAGAGGGGCACCTATAATACCCTAATTTTGTCTGAGTATTCATTAATATACACACACACACACATATATATATATATAGTTTTTTTTAATAAATAAAACCAAATAATAAATAAATAGATAAATAAATAATATAAATAGTGAACCATTAAGTAAATAAATGTTCATAAAATCCAATCTAAGTCCCCAAAATACATTACAAGTCCACTTTTTACATACAAAAATCCATAAGCCCAAAATACAAGTTATCAAGCCCAATATACACCTTCTCCCACCCAAATCTGCCTAAAATTGGATAAATAGCACACATATTTTTTCTCAGCCTGCCATTTTTGCCACGTGGCTGCCTTTTATTGGTCTATTCAGCTTTCACGTAGATAATAGCTTTGCTGATGTCAACTGGCCCACTAGATATAAATATAAAGAGAAAACAGTTATAGGAATTAATGATTAAGCAATTAATAGGGCAATAATTGTGCAATAATAGTGGAGGGAGAGAAAGGAGCTCGAGAGTCTTACCAGAACGTGCCAGAGAAGATGACCGGAGCCACCACATCACTGTTGATCCTACCGAAAGGTAGCTTTTCTTCTCCATTTTTCATTCCCTACATAAAAGCACCATAATAAACTAGATATAAGTTCTAAAACCTAAAAATAGTAGCCACAAATGAGTTTAAATCCTATAGCTAAAACGTAAAATCAAAGAAGGATTAAAGGCTTATCTTGACGTTGCTGGAGTTCTTTTATGTCACTGAAGAGTTAGAATGTGATGGCGGAGTCGATGAGGTAGATTGAGGACCGATTTGGGTAGTTAGGACTAGGAAATGGGTGAAGAAGGGAGGATTTGATTGAATCTGGGCTTAGATCTAGTTTTAGGTTGAAAATTGGGAAAAAATGGTGTTTTTAGGGTTTTGTACAGTGGCCGAAAATCGTCTCGCAGCGGTGACTAGTGGCCGGAGTAAGGTCAGGGATGATCGAAGTTACAAGGTTGGTCAGAAGGAATGACTGGAGGCGACGACCGGCGGTGGCCGGCGTCGCCTCTAGCGGCCGACGAACAAGCCAGGGTTGGTCGGTAATGGGGGTTGAAGATTAGAACGGCGGTGTAAGAGGAGATGATGTGCCAGAGCTTTGATGTTCATCATGTTCATGATGAACTAAGATGAACACCAAATGGATTTTAGGTGTTTGATCTTTGGAAACAGGGAAATGAAGGGAGTTGGGTGTTATTTTGGATCAAATAAGGAAAAATAGGATGAACAAGTGATGAATTTGGAAAGAACATGGGTGTTTGATCTGAGTTGGAGCATGTTTTTTGGGTTTAAGATGTTTATCCGAGAGAGTTTAAGAGAGAAAAGGGAGTGTATAAAGGATGAAATCCAAAAAATGGAAAAAAAAGGAAAAATAGGTGTTTGATAGGGTCTTTTTATAGGCCAAAAAGTGGGTCTCAAGGCTCGCGAATCCCCATACAGGTCCGCGCCCTTCTTTCGTGGGTTTCATACCGCGGCTCCTCTGTTTCTATTTCTCTCAATTTGGTCCTAAACCATTGTATTTTGGCACTCTAGTTGGCAATTTAATTCAATTTGGTCCCTAATTTCAGTTTTAATTTAATTTCAATACTTTTAATTATATTGTATGTTTGCATGATTTTAAATAACATCTAGTATATTTGTTAGACAATATTAAATACTTAGTATAATTAATTAGAGCCTTAGTATCTAAGTTCCTTAATTAATTTTAAATGTTTAAAATAGGTAGATGATTGTAGAAAATATATGCATATTAAATAGAAACCTTAATGTTCTAAGTTGACTAGTGTCTCATTGTAATAAGATGTTAGCCAAGGGAATATTTTAGTAGAATATTTAATATCTCATTTGAATTTAAAAGGCTAATTATATATAGTTAGTTTATCAAAACCAGAATTAGGTATAAATAATTATAGACATTAACGATTAGGAATATTATTAATTTAGGGCTTAATATGGTTAGTGCCCAATCATTTGGGTGTTATCACATAAACCCTAAATTTAATAGTATTCATAGATTAATTAATTTAATCAATTGGAGCCTTGATTAGGTTTGAACTTAAAATTGACAAGAAAATAATTGGACATGCATTAAACCCTTTGTGTTGGGATACATTTTTGAATATAAATTGAAGTATCCTAAAGTAACTGGATGTTTCAAAATTCATATTCGTTTAAGGATGTATTTCCTTACAAATGGATACTTTCATTTGGAATAAAAATTCATTTATCAATAAGCGATTAAATTAAATTCAAATTAATGTTTGAAATGCCAAAATGCCACGTAAAATTAATAAGGTACCGATAACGAGCGTTTGTGGGGGTGCTAATCCTTCCCCACACGTAATCGACTCCCGGACCCTAATTTTGAAGAAAAGAATCTCTGGTTGTTTTTATGGTGTCCGGTCTACCAAAGTGACCGGTGGCAACTCCAAATTGTTTTCAAAATAAATAAAGAAAATTCGATTTAAAACGAAAAAATCCTAGTTTCAAGATTAAATGAATTAAAATGAACAAAAACCCTAATTTTAAAAAAGAATCAATTGCAAGGCTATTTTCCACACTTCGGTTTTAAAAATGGTCGCGACACCGTGTATGCAGTATTACAGTTTTGCAATTTTTCAATTTAGTCACCTCTTGTAATAAGATTAGTTTTACAACTTTCATTTCTTTCAATTAAGTCCTTTACAATTTTGTTTAATTTAATTTTAATTGTTTAAATTATATGTTTGTTGCATATTTTAAATTGGGTATGTAGTATTGTATGTTAGACAATTTAATCACCTAGATTTAATTAATAGAATTAAGATTTAATAATTAAATTTGAAAGATCATTGTAGCAATTTAATGTTCGTTAAGTGGAAACTTTGGGGCTCAAATTTGGATGGTTTTCCATTGCTTGCAATGAGGTGTTATCTCAGCATTGACTTTGAAGAGGAACACTTAATATTCATTACAACTTAGAATTAAATAAATAACCTAGTTAATTATTAAAGCTATAATTAAGACTATTACTTTAAATAATTAGAATGAAAAATTAATTAGTGAATATTATTAGAAGTTTAGGGGTTTAAATATGGATGCTGCTCAAGCAATTGGGTATTATCTCATGGAAATCTTTAACTTTAATAATATTTATAGTCTAAAATAACTTAATTAATTAGTGTCTTTTAAGTTAGAACTTAAAATAAACAAGACAATAATAAATCATGCATTAAAACCTATTATGTTGGAAATATATTTTTTGAATATGAATGCAGGTGCTTTGTAACCGGGTGCTTTTATTCTCATATTCCGACAGAAATATATTTCCTTATAAAAGGATATCTCAATTTGGATTTAGAATAACAACAAAAAATAAATAAATATAAATTGTTCATTGCATGCGTTTGTATTTCTTCATTGAAGTGGTAATTACACATTAAATTAAGAGAGAATTTTTGAACCACAAAGTGTAAACTAAAGTTTACGGTTAGAGGTTTAGAGTTTTAAAGGTTTAGGTTATAGGGTTTAGAATTTAGGGTGTTAGGGTTAGAGTTTTAGGTTTTAGATTTTAAAGAAGGTTGTGCAAGGAAAATTTACACATGTATCAAAATATAACTCATTAAATTACTATAAACAGATTAATTTAATATTTAAATCTAAGAAAAAACTTTGATACACATATCATATAAATTTTAATTTGCACATGCTTTTTAGTTTTAGGGGTTAGAGGTTTTAGTTTAGGGATTAAAATTCAAGGGTTTAAGTTGTAGTGTTCATAATTTAAGGTTAATATTTAGAATTTAGGGTATATGATTTAGTTTTTAGAGTTAGAGTTAAGAATTTAAGATTTAAATTTTATAGTACAATTGTGTAAAATTAATTTTACGTATATAAAAATTTGGGTAAAACTTTGATACACAGGCTGTGTAAAACTAATTTTACACAAGCCTGTGTATTTACACTATAAAACCAAAATCCTAAATTCCTACCTAACCCTCAAAAACTAAACCCTAAACCTTATACCCTAAATTCTAAACACCAACCTTACATTCTAAACCTACAACCTAAACCCCTAAACTTTAAACCGTAAACTAAAACCCTAACTCTTAAAACTAAAAAACACGTGTAAACTAAAATTTACATAACTTGTGTATCAAAGATTTTTGTAAAAATTTTACCCTTAATCTAACTTTTAGGAATAAATGTGAAAAAAAAGGAATTGGAAAGCGAAACGAGGAAGGTACAATAATGTCTTTTAACAGTAGATGGCAAGTGAAGTCGGTGTCAATCAAAGAACATGAACCGTTTAAAACTGAAACACTGCAGGCAAACCGAGTCATCACTCTCTTTTAACAATCGAAGGGGACACCAAAATTATCTGGGGAAAACGAGATTTTGATGAATACCCAAAACTCTAAATCATCTCTGCCTCCCACTTGCACCGTTGCACGGCCATGGCTGCCTCTGCTGTCTTCCCCTGCCTTTTACCCTCACAACTTTCCTGTTTTAATATATAATTTAATTGTACATTGCCATATGAAAAGCGTGTTTCTTTGTTGTCTTGTTTTGCCGTCACACATGTCTTGATGTTTAAAAACCGAATCTTTATGTCCATTTGACGTGTCAGTATGTCAATGTACGTGCTTGCTAGTTTTTCATGCAAGGGCCTACTGCTTGTCCTTGCCATGCAAATATGGATACTCAGAATTCTCAGGAGAAGGACATTTTGCATGTTATAAATTCACCCCATTTTTTCAAGCTTAGACACAACCAAATACATTGCTACTTTTGGTTTTAATTTCTTCCTTTTTGGCTTCAGTTTTTGATTGGGAATCAGGATGACTATTCTCATTGAGCAGCTTGAGTTTGGTGAGTTCTTTTTTGGTTCCCCCATTGATGAATCCTTTAAAAAAATGTTGCTTATTGTTATTGATTTTCATTTTCTTTTTTGTGATATAGAAATTGGGGTTGAGGAGAGGCATAGGGTTGCCGATGGGGGATTTGTAGCTCCTCATATCAACTCTTTTGGCCACACTTTCAGGTCTCTTGCTCTTTGCATTTCTTATTAAAACAAATTCATATAAAAAAAATCTGTTTTTTTTAGGAGTTTGATCTGAAATTGCTGAAAGAAAAGGGTTGGGTTTTGTTTATGGTTTTGGCTTGAAAACATGGGCCGTTTTGAAATGATTTGATTTAATTAGACGTAACCTGTTTGTGAAAATGCAAAACAGAGATTATCATGTGGAGAGTGAAAGGCAAAAGGGGGTAGAGGAATTCTACAGAACAAATCACATTAACCAGACTGTTGACTTTGTAAGTGATTTCTCTTACCAAATCGTTTTATTTTCTTGTGTATGTATGTATATATGTCAGTATGACTGTATGTATGTATGTGGGCAGGTGAGGAGGATGAGAGAGGAATATGGAGAGCTGAAGAGGGTGGAAATGAGCATATGGGAATGCTGTGAGCTTCTGAATGAGTTTGTGGATGAGAGTGATCCTGACTTAGATGAACCTCAGATTCAGCATTTGCTGCAAACTGCTGAAGCTATTAGAAAAGACTATCCAGATGAGGACTGGCTCCACTTGACTGCCCTTATCCATGGTACATACATACCATACATAATGTCGGGCGGGTTTTGCGAGAATTCGTCTCACTTCAAAGTCAATTGGGTAGAGATGGTTACAAATTTTTCGGGTTGTAAGGCAGGGATGAAGATAAAAATTAGATTCGTTATGGGTGGTGGGGAAGACGTGAATATGTCTTTATACCCGCCCTATCCCCGCCCGCCTCGCATCGTCCCTACCCGCCTCAACCGGTCTTATAAAATATTATTAAAAATATAAAATCAGTACTCAAATTTAAGATAATTTATATTGACTTTTTCTTGGGATATTACCAAAAATTTAATATATATATGTATATAATTGTGTTTGAAATTGATCATATCAATTTTATAAATATTTTTTAATATATCAATTTAAATCAGAATCAAATTTAAAATAATTTACATTGACTTATCTTGAAATATTTATGAAAAAATATATATATATATATAATATTTATTATATTTATTAGTTTATTCTTTATTGTTGTCTGTTATTATGCCTTCTTTTTAAGGTTTTTTTCTATTCAGTCCTCATCATATGTATGTTATTCTTCTACTTTTTTTAATTTTATTTTTCTAATATTATATGTTATTTAGATTCTATCAGTATTTATTCTTATTTTTTAAGGTTTTTTAATTGTTATGTTTTTTAGTTCTTTCTGTAATATTTATTTGTTAAGCAATTGAAATATTATTTTACATGTTATTTGTGTTATTTTCGATCCTTTACAATAGACTTTAGTATCTTTTTAATCCAAACTTTTTTGTTATACAATTTTAATTTTGTATAGTATTATTTTTAAAAAAATTGTGACAATTAGAATAATTTCACTATGTGGTGAGAGTCCGAATGACAGGTATTTTATACTTTTTTCATAACAAATTTGATTTATATTTTTAACTAATAGTTATAAAAATATTATAGGAAAGGGTTACAGAGCAGGTAAAGAGGGGATTAGGTGGGTCTTAGGACCCACGTGGGTAATGGGAGTAAGAATGATTTTAGTGTTGCGGGTTGTGGGGCAGAGATGATTTTAGATTTTGTATTCGCAACAGGTCGGCAGAGATAGAGATAAAAATTCTTGACGGGAATGGACGTGGGAAGAACACCATTTGTACCCTCCCCACCCAATTGACATCTCTATCTATTATCATCACCTTATTTGCTTCTCTGTTGCAGATCTTGGAAAAGTTCTTCTTCATCCTGCTTTTGGTGAGCTTCCTCAATGGGCTGTTGTGGGTGAGTGCCTGCCCTCCCACTTCTGTTGTTTTGCTGTATGAATCTATATATGATGCTGAACTCTAAACTACTGATTAATTAATGATCTTAAATAAATAAATAAATAAAATTTTAAAAATCGAACACATAACCATATCGGATGCTGAACTCTAAACTACTGATTAATAAATGATGATTGTTGTCATTCCAGGGGACACATTTCCTGTTGGATGTGCCTTTGATGAATCAATCGTGCACCACAAGGTCATTACTCATGACCATTTTATATTTATTCAAACTCCATTGATATAACTTGTACTATCCGCATATTGTTCTTCAATTTTTTTCCTACAGTATTTCCAGGAAAATCCAGACAACAAAAATCCTGTTTATAACCCTAAATATGGGATTTACTCACAAGGTTGTGGCCTAGACAATGTCTTGATATCCTGGGGACATGATGATTACATGTACTTGGTACACTTCCAATATCAATTTTCCTGTTTTAAATTGATTTTTTTTTTACTGCCAACATCAAATACTCTGGTCTGAGATTTTTCAAGTCAAGATTAACTCTAGCTTACAAGCACAAAACTTTGTTACATGTTATAGGTTGCTAAGGAGAACAAGAGCACTCTTCCTTCACCTGGACTCTTCATCATAAGATATCACTCCTTCTATGGTAAATAATAATAATAATAGTAACAATAAGACGATTTGTTCGATTTTTTTATAACTATTTCCAGCTTAAAGTAACATAAATCTATAAATCTTATTGGAAACAATTCAATTTGCAGCTTTACACAGGTGTGATGCATATAAGCACTTGATGAATGAAGAAGACAGAGAGAATCTGAAATGGCTCAAGATATTCAAGTAATATAATCTTACCCCTTCTCTCTGTTGTTAATTTTACTCTTAAGGTAAAAAAAAGTTCATTTTAATCTAAACTTCTTTTGAATTTTCAGTAAATATGATCTCTACAGCAAAAGCAAAGTACTCGTAGATGTTGATAAAGTCAAGCCATACTATTTGTCTCTCATTTACAAGGTCAGATTACATATATTTTTTTAAAAATATATTTGAATGTGTTTAATGCGAGTGTCAGATATAAGTATTCAAGAAAAATGAAGAATTCGAGTATCATTGTTATATAATATATGATTTGTTTGTATAAACAATTATTTGCAGTACTTCCCGGGCAAGGTGAAATGGTGATCTGGGAGCTGAAGCTAAAGGGCATGGATACATGAATTTCTCACGCTTTCTTTTGAGTTCAATATTTTATTCTCTTTCTATTCTTAGTCAGAAAAAGAGGGCTGTTTGAAGGAGTTGGAAGTTAGGAATAAAAGGGTCATTGCTATGTTTTTCAGTATTGTTTCATGATTTCTTGGTATTTTCATAATAAAACTTTTTTTTTGTTGCCCTCCCGATTCTCATTAATTCGGATTATACGGGTCGCACACTAAGTTTTGGCAGATGAATCTTCCAGCAATTTGTTTTTTACATACATAAGGTCTCAAACTTGAGACTTAAATAATATTAAGCTGCTTACTATTTGGATCAACAACGTTAATTTCAGTGATAAAACTTTGATTATATATAAACACGCATACTACGTATTAGATTTTGTGAGATCAAGATGTATAAAAATATTTTATCTACAAAAAATATATTTTTGAAAATTGTTTAACAAACGATAAAAGATCTATAAATAGATTTATTAGTTTAGTGTTTGATTTGTATTTTCAATAATAATTTTTAAGTTTGTATACATTAAGTATTATATAAAGAATGTTTTAATTATTTTCTAATTGATTTGATATTTGATTAATCTCTGAAACTATAATACTAATTAATTATGACTTTTGTAATAACTGATGAGTACAGAAATTTAGAAAGAGGAAAGAATGACTTGTATATTTTATATCTAACTGTTATTGGTAGAGTTGACACAGTCATAGATTTTAGAGTTTTATTGTCAAGTTCATTATTTTGTAATAATTAAGAGGAAAAAACCTCTTATGCTCTTAATCTCAAACCATGATTAAATTATAGGCATAACGTCGAAAAATGCCCCTAATGTTTGACTAAATAGTCATTTTGGCTTATATTTTTTGAAGCAATTTAACCATCAACGTTTTATTTGGGTCAAAATGGCCCCAATACGGAAGAAAACTGTTAGTCAACTGACAATAAACAACTTGAAATTATTTGACAGAAGAAAAATATATATTTTATACGTTATACAAAATTTTAAAAATTATTTTTTGACTCATGTGTCATTTTGTAAAGTTAGCAAATTTGTCTATATCACAATGCTATCCGGTGTGTACTGCCATGTAGGTTTGTCACATCATTTATCTTCAGTTGACTAATAGTTTTCATCCCTAGAAAGGCCATTTTGACCCAAAATGAACGGTCAAAATGAAATGTTGAGGATTAAATTGCTTCGAAAAACTATAGGGGTTAAAATGACTATTCAGTCAAACGTTAGGGACATTATTTGACATTATGCCTAAATTATATGAACCCGATATATGATAAGATTTTATTTAATGATTGATTTTTTTTGTTGCCCTTCTGGTTTTATGTTGGGAGGCTCGAACGATCAACCAAGATAGCCAAGAGGGGTGAATTAGATTTTGAGTGATTGTGATGAAAACAATGGGAATTAAAAAATTGACACAAGGATTTATGTAGTTCTACTTTTTAGCCAAAGTTTACATTCACTACCTTAGATTCCTACTAAGGATTTCCCAAATTTACTATTGAATTTCTTTCTTTTTTTCGGACTCGAGGAGATAACCCTTACAACACAAGACTCATACCCTAAAGTCTTGTAAAACTCTCTCTCAAAGAGAAAAAAATGAGAAAATAAGGGAAAACTTCACAAGACTGTGTGTTTGAGTACTCATCCAAATCCTAACACTTGAGTAAATATAACAAGTAAGCTCATGTTAAGTGTGTAAAAGTACTATATTTCTACCCTTTTTACTCTTAATTATTGTTAGACTTAGGCTCATTATAGTTGTATTTTTAGTCACTCATGCATAATTGCATTGTTTCCTTCACTGTCATGTTTGATTACATAATTCGGTTGATTTTGTGGAAAGGATGTTGCTGGTATGTGAGTTTTTGTGTGCAGGATCTAATTGCCCAAGCAAGTAGGAAATTGCCGAAGCAATTGACGATAAGAAGAAGGGAGCTGCCAATTTTGATGGGATAAATCCATTTAATTCTAGATAATTACAAGAAGCAAGGATAAATCCTAGAAGAGTCGGAGTTCCACGAAGAGATCAAAAGGGGATTAAATTCCAAGAGTTTATGAGGAGTTTTTGGAGGATAAATAAATAAAAGAGATTTATCTCTTTTATCCTATTTAATTCGAACTTAAACTCATCTTTATCAACAAAGAACTTGACCTAGCCATCTCCTATAAATAGAAGACAAGCCGCAACCCTTCAAAAAAAGGCGATTTGAGAAAGAATTCAATAGGGCTGCTTGACATCTTCTTCTTCTTCTTCTTTATTCCATTCGATTCATGTTGGGTAGGTTTCATCTTGTATTTCTTTTGCACCCAGCCATGAACAAAACTTTACTTGGCTTGGGTTATTGTATTTTTGTGGTTGTGAAAATGTTTGGATTTGTTTAGGTTTTTGAGTTGCAATTCAATTTCAATGTTTGTTCATTCTTGGTTCTTAATTTTGATTGCGAGCGAATCGGGAGAGGATCTCGTGAATTCATCCATTTATCTAATATTAGGAGAGTTAGATTCAAGAAACAAATGAGCTTGGTTTTCATACAAACGAATGTTGGTGAAGATTAATTTGACTTAGGGATAAGATGCGATTTCAACAACTATGAGGAGCGCAAGATTGGTTATTTCACCCATGGTTAATGCAGGGATATATCACCAATGCATGCACATTTAACAGTGTTTCGAGTTACGGATAGCGAGAAGCCATTGAAGAACGCTTCGCCAAACTTGGAAGGAAGTCGCCCAGTTGCCTAGGCAATCGCACCATTCCCAGTTGCCCAGGCAATTCGACTGATGCTAATTGTTAAGACGATTGAGTTAATCTTGCAATCAATTACCATGATGGTCCATTCAATCATCATGCCACGACTCACGATAACCCGACCTACTCTCTCATTCGATCAACATCTCTTTTATTTACTTGCACATTTTACTTTACTCGTTTAGTCAAACTCATATTATCACAAATTGTGTTTTCTTTTCAGTGCAAGGAATTAGAATCCAAAGTTACAACCAATCCCTGTGGAGACGATATCTAATCTATACTATAACTTGTGACGTTTACACTTGCACCAATTGTGAAGAACTCTAAAAACGTAACAAGTTTTTGGCGTTGTTGCCGGGGATTGGCAATAGCAGCTTTGATTTTTATTTTTGTTAATCGATTTCAAGGGGCTAACATTCTTTGGTTTTGCATTTGTGTATGACCAGGGCGAGACCAACAACACAAGACTACCCACTTGAACCTGAGATAGAACGATTTCTTTATAGAATGAGATGATCAGCAATGACAGATCCACCTGTTAATCCAGTCGACAATCAGAATGCCGACGATAATAAAAATGCCATAGTAAGAGGAGGATGAGCTCAAGTTGTACAACCTATTCAAGTAAGTAACATGCCCATCCGAGACTATTTAGAGGAAGATCTCAACGGTCTCACTCCAGGAGTTGTCACACGTGAAATTGAAGCCGACCATTTTGAATTAAAACCAGTAATGTTCAATATGATCAATACAATTGGTCAATTTGGCGGATCGGCGACTGAAGATGCCAGACAACATCTCAAATCGTTCCTGGAAATTTGCAATTCATTCAAGCTACAAGGAGTCCCTGCAGATGTTTTAAGGCTAAAATTATTTCCCTATTCACTAAGGGATAGGGCAAAATCGTGGTTGAATAGTATCCCATTTGGATCTTTAGAATCTTAGACGGATCTATGTCATGATTTCCTTGCTAGATTTAGTTCTACATATATGACTGATAAATTGCGTAACGATATTACTTCTTTTTGGTAGGCAAATGATGAATCTATGTACGAGGCTTGGGAACGTTACAAGGAACTTTTGCGCAAATGTCCCATGCATGGATTCCCATAGTGGACACAGGTGACGATGTTTTACAATTTAGTGAACACACCGACAAAGATGATGCTAGATGCCTCGGCAAATGACATACTTCTAGACAAGTCACCAGAGAAAGCAATAGAGATCTTGAACAGGCTTGCCAAAAATGATTATCAATTCCCAACTACTAGAAGGGGAATAGCCAGGCGAAATGCCTCAGCAATTGAACTTGGTCCGTCGGATACTATTTCAGCACAATTGGCCATATTAACCAATTTGGTTATAAATATACAGCGACCTAGCAACACACAGGAGATCAAGGTAGTAGACTCATTTTGTGATTTATGCAATGGTAACCGTGATTCTTCTGAGTGTCACAGAACCCAGAATCTAGCTTTTACGTTGGAAACTACAACTGAAACAACAATGTGATGTCCAACACATACAATCCACCCTAGAGGAAGCACCCTAATTTCTCATGGAACAACCCGAACAACGCCATTAATCAGAACAGTCAAAATACACAAGCATCGAGATTCTAGCAGAACATGCCACGACAATAGATGCCGCAGCAACAATCGGCCCCATCTAGTTCTTTGGAAAATTCTCTCAATGCTTTTATGTTAAAAACTGAATCTTATATGGTTGAGAATAGTAGTTTCATGAAAAGGATTGATGCTTTAATTAATAGGACTGAGATGAGATTGCAAAATCAGGAGGCAGTTTTGAAATCCTTGGAGGCACAAGTCAGGCAGTTCTCTCAAAACTTGAATACAAGACCACTAGGCGGTTTACCCAGCAATACTGAGGTCGCAAAAGGAGTAGGCCACGAGCAATGTAAGGTAATCACCACTAGGAGTGGCCAGCAGCTTAAGGAAGCCCAAGCTCATCCAACGGAGAACACTCAACCAAAAGAGCAGTCCCTTGTCCAAAAGGACACGTCCAACAACAAAGCCTTGATCGATGTTGATGAATCAGAGAATGCCATGGTAAACTCACATACCGCGACAAGTCCAGATGCCACGGTAAGTCCATCAATCAAGTTCAAAACAGATGAAAAGGTTGAAGATATCCGACTTCCACCACCAATTCCTACAAAGGTTGAAGCAGCAAAAAACAAGAATATCAGTTCAAGAAATTCCTTGACATCTTGAAGCAAGTTCACATCAATTTGCCGTTGGTTGAGGCGATAGAACAAATGCCTAACTATGCTAAGTTTCTTAACGACATTGTCTCTAAGCGAACAAGGCTAGGTGAATTTGAAACAGTTGCTGTGACGGAGGGTTACATGACCATGTTGCACAACTAGATGCCACCTAAACTTAAAGGTCCCGACAGTTTTAAAATACCAAGTGCAATCAGAAATCATTATGTCGGGAAGGCATTATGTGATCTTGGAGCAAGCATAAACCTAATGCCTAAATCTATTTTCTAACGATTGGGAATCGGGAAGGCGAGGCCTACAACAATAATGCTACAACTTGCAAACAGATCCTATGTGCATCCAGAGGGAAAATCGAGGATATTTTGGTAAGAGTTGATAAATTTATTTTTCCCGCTAATTTTATTATTTTGGATTGTGAAGCAGATGAGTTCGCACCCATTATTCTTGGGAGACCGTTTTTAGCAACAAGGAGAACCTTGATCGATGTCGAAAGGGGGGAACTCATTATGGGAGTAAATGATCAGCAAGTCAAACTCAATGTGTTTCAAACCTTGAAGTGAGCCGACGATCCAAAAGAATGCCAATTCATCCACGCCACACCTAAATTTGATTTTGACGTGAAAGAGAATTGCCTCGGCAATTGCATTGTTGAACCAAAAAACCCTGAGGAACTGATCGACGAAGAGCAAGATGAAGCGAGCTAGATAGTGAGTCAACTAGGTAAGTATTTCGAACCATTGGACTACTCAGGTATAGAATGTAAACTCGGAAAACTTTCTATTGAGCAACCCCCGATACTCAAATTGAAACTATTGCCAAGGTAATTAAAATATGCTTATTTGGGAAACGATAACACTTTGCCCGCGTGATAATTTCTTCTAAGTTGCACCCTAAACAGGAAAAAAGGTTGATTGACATGTTGGTGTTGCACAAAAAAACAATAGGGTGGACAATCGCAAACTTGAAGGGAATTAGCCCGGCGGTATGTATGCACAAGATCTTATTGGAGGATGATCACAAACCATCAATTGAGGCACAAATGAGACTTATTGAATGAGGTTGTGATGAAAGAAATAATCAAATGGATTGATGCCAATATCATATATCCTATCTCCGGCAGTACATGGGTAAGTCCAGTACAATGTGTACTGAAAAAGAAAAGGTATAACCGTGGTAAGTAACGAAAGAAATAGACTCATTCCAACTAGGATTATGACCGGTTGGAGGGTTTGTATGGATTACCGTAAGTTAAATAAAGCTACTAGAAAAGATCACTTTCCTTTACCCTTTATTGACCAAATGCTTGACTGTCTTGTAGGTAAATCCTTTTATTGTTTTCTCGATAGTTACTCAGTTTATAACAAAATCGCCATAGCGCCAGATGATCAGGAAAAGACTACTTTTACATGCCTATATGGTACATATGCATTTTGAAGGATGCCGTTCGAATTATGCAATGCCCCGAAAACCTTTTAACGATGCACGATGGCAATTTTCTCTGACATGGTGGAAGATTTCCTTGAAATCTTTATGGACGATTTCTCAGTTTTTGTAGATAGCTTCGACAATTGCCTCGACAATTTAGAGAAAGTGTTAGCACGATGTGAAGAATCCTACCTAGTTTTAAACTGGGAAAAATGCCATTTTATGGTGGACGAAGGTATTGTGCTCGGCCATAAAATCTCGTCTAAGGGAATCGAAGTGGATAGAGCCAAGGTGGATGTGATTGGGAGATTGCCGCCACCAAATTCAGTCAAAGGAATTAGAAGCTTTCTCAGACACGCAGGTTTTTACAGAAGGTTTATTTATAATTTTTCCAAAATTTCTAAACCTTAGTGTAACTTGCTAGAACATGACAAAGTTTTTAGTTTTGATGATTCCTGCATCCAAGCATTCGAAGCCTTGAAGAAGCAACTTGCCACAACACCTATTTTCGTTCCATCCGATTGGACTTTACCTTTCGAGCTCATTTGCGATGCAAGCAATTTTGCGGTAGGAGCTGTCTTGGGCCAACGAAAATGTAAGATCCTCTATGTGATTTACTATGCTAGCAAAACCCTTAATGGTGCGCAGTTGAATTACACCACGACTGAGAAGGAATTGCTAGTGGTAGTATTCGCATTTGACAAGTTCAGTTCTTACTTAATCGGTACAAAGGTAATTGTTCACACCGATCATTCGACAATTAAGTATTTAATTGCTAAGAAAGATGCCAAACCTCATTTGATTCGTTGGATTTTAATTTTACAAGAGTTTGACATCGAAATTAAGGACAAGAAATGATCGAAGAACCAGGTTGCTGATCACTTGTCAAGGCTGGAAAAAGGCGATGAGGATTTTGACTTCTTGGAGATCCACAACATATTCCCGGATGAGCAGTTATTAATTGCCATGACAATTCCCTGGTATGCCGATTTGGTTAATTTCTTGGTTTGTGGTATTTTGCCTTATGACCTTACTCACCAAGGAAAGAGGTGGTTCTGACATGATGCTAAGCATTATTATTGGGACAAGCATCTTTTGTTTAAACAATGTTCAGATCAGGTGATAAGACGATGTGTTCTTGAGGAGGAGCAGGACAATGTGCTTCGAAAATGTCATTCTTTGCCCTATAGAGGCCATTTTAGAGGAACTCACACCGCGGCCAAAGTCCTACAATCTAGCTTGTATTGGCCCACTCTTTATAAAGATACTCAAGAATTCTATAAGAGGTGTGATTGTTGTCAGCGAACGGGGAATATTTCGAGACAACATGAGATGCCATTGCAGAATATCCTTAAGGTCGAGTTGTTTGATGTGTGGGGGATCGATTTCATGGGACCCTTCCCATCCTCATTCAGAAATTTGTACATCCTACTTGCCGTGGACTATGTGTCTAAATGGTCGAGGCAGCCGCAGTTCCCAGAAACGATTCTAAGATTGTACAGAAATTCCTGCAAAAGAATATATTCACACGATTTGGAATGCCGAGAAAATTATCAGTGATGGGGGCACACATTTCGACAATAGGCTAATTTCCAAAATGTTGGAACGCTTTGGAGTGACACACAAAGTTGCCACAGCATATCACCCACAGACAAACGGGCAAGCCAAAATTTCCAATCGTGAATTGAAGGCTATCCTTGAAAAAGTTGTCAATCCTTCTCGAAAGGATTGGTCTGCAAGAATCGAGGAAGCACTATGGGCCTAACGAAAAGTATTCAAGACTCCTTTAGGCATGTCACCTTACAGACTTGTCTATGGTAAAACTTGTCACCTTCCGATGGATATCGAGCATAAAGCTTATTGGGCAATCAAAACCGTTAACATGGATTGGGAAAGTGCAGGGAAAAGCGATTACTAGACCTAAACGAGATTGAAGAATTCCATGCCATAGCCTACGACAACGCGAGAATTTACAAAGAGAAAACGAAGCGTTGGCATGACAAGAAGCTATTGCCGCGACAATTTTTGCCTGGGAATTAGTGATTCTCTTTAATTCTCGCTTAAAGCTCTTTCTGCGAAAATTGAGATCGAGATGGTCTGGGCCATTCGAGGAAGTAAAACCATTCTCCCATGGTGCTGTGATAATCAAGTCCACCATTGACAGACATGAATTCAAAGTTAACAGACAAAGATTAAAGCACCATGCCAACACCCATGTTGAGTGCGACAAAGAAATGGTTACTTTAGGAGATACATGATCATGCTCTCCTTTAGTATTTCTTATTTTTAGTTTTGTTTTTTTATTTCAAACTTATTTTTAATTATGCTTTTATTTTTATTTCATATTTTAAGTTTTAAATTTTATTTTTGTTTTTAGCTTTATCTTTCCACATTCTTTTTAGGATAATTATCTTTTATATTTTTTAATTTATCTTATTTATCTTTATCTTTATTTATTTAATTTTAATTTTATCTTTAATTAATGTTTATCTTTTTATTTGTGTTTAAATTTTAGGATAAGAGTTCAAGATAAGGAGGAGTTGGATTAAAGATTGAGTTATTCCTTTGGAGTAGTTAATGGGCTGAATTTAAGGGATTAAAATACCCACTTAAAGGTTTGTTTTTACCTTAATTCTTCCCTCTAAAAAGCTATCCGAAACCCTTTCATCTTCCCCAATCCCCTTTGCCGTACAATTCAACCAATCTCTTCTACCCTCTTTTCTTTCTTTCTTTCCTTCCATTAGTTGACTATCTCCATCAAATCTACCATACCTTTACTTTTTCTTAGTCTTCCATCTTGAACTCCCAAAGATTTTTTTCTTTTTCTTTCTTTGTTTTTGATTCCTACCACAACCACAATCACAATGGCCAAAGACCTCAAAACTATGGCTCACCTGAGTTCATCCAAGGAACCACCATTCTGCCGATTTGCAACACCAACCATTGAGTAGAGATATCTAGCCAAGTTTGCAAATCGCAAGGTATGGGAGGAGCAAGGATTCGACTATGTCGTATCCCGCAAGAACTTCGGTCTTGATGCGTTCATCTTCAAGGTCATCGAGCACCACAAATGGCAAGTCCTTTGCCATCAACCAAGGCCCGACAATGTATCATGGGTAGGAGAATTTTATTCTCATGCTTCTAATCCCAACAACCCCTATGTTTATGTTCGTGACATGGAAATTCTCTTTGATGCCGACACGATCAACACCTTTTATGAGATATACATTGAAAAAAATGAACATAAAGTATTTGTTGACAACATCACGGCCGAGGAAGTCGAAAATGTGTTCAAGGACCTTACAATGAAAGGTGCTGAGTGGAATCGAGGAGCCTTGAAAGGAACGTTAAAAAGATATAGGTGATATTTTCTTCCTGAGCTTAATCACTCAATTATGCGAGAAACAGAAGGTGCCAAGTGATGATACGAACGAGAAATTGCCTGCCAGAAAAGAATAGAATCATATGTAATACTTTATGATTATGGGTGAAGAACCGGTGAAAGAACAAGCACTGCCAAAGAAATCCCTTGCACCAAAAATTGTCCAGGAAACCAAAGATGCCTCGGCAATTCCTGATGCCTCGGCAAGTCCTGATGCCCAGGCAAGTGAACCTACCTCGGCAGGCATGGATCGAATCGAAGAGATGCTCCACCCACTATCCCATCGACTAGAGCAAATGGAGGCCCGTCAATTGCTATTCATGCGGTACATGAAGGACCACAACACAACAATCACTCAAGTGATTTTGGAGAAGTACCCTGATAGCACCGTGCCTTTTCCGGTGTTTCCTACTGAACTACTTGCCCCGACAATTGAGGATGCCATGGCAACTACCGCACACGATAAAGGTAAAACCCCTATGACTGAACCTTCTTAGATTGAATCTTTACATGGATTTTCAGATTCGGACGAGACCATGTCCGAACTAGTGACATCGCCACCGATCGAACCACCACAACCAAAGTATAAGGCTCCAATCATTAAAGAGACCGAACAAGAGCAAGAAGCGAGCGATGAGGTTCTAGAAGTGAGGGTCCAAGCCGCACCACCAGCCACACGCATTCAACCACCATGAACTAAAAAAAGAATTAAGTATACGGCCTGAAAGAAACTCATCATTCAAGGTGACGACCTTTCCGAATAACTCATTTGCATTTTAATTTTATTTTTTTACTTACACGCATTGAGGATAATGCTTTTCTCAAGTTTTGGGGGGGGGTGTTTGTTTCTAGTTAGTTTCATGTTTAGTTGCATTCATCTTTGCATATATTACTTGCCATGCATTTGATTGGATTTAATTTGCCTAGACTTGCTGGATATCTAATGATGACTTTGCCACTGCACTTAATTGATAGAACTTTCGATTTTAGGATGCGCATGGAAAACATTTAGAATCCTACTATGATGCTGAATAAAATTAGACACTATTGTGGCTTGATTGATTAAAGGAGACTTAGTGAACTTAGGTTGCTTAAAAATATGGTAAATCTTACGAGAAGGGAGCTGCCGATTTTGACAGGATAAATCCATTTAATTTGAGATAATTACGAGAAGCAAGGATAAATCTTAGAAGAGTTAGAGTTCCACGAAGAGATCAAAAGGATATTAAATTCCAAGAGTTTATGAGGAGTTTTTGGAGGATAAATAGATAAAAGAGATTTAATTCCAACTTAAACTCATCCTTATCAACAAAGAACTTGACTAGCAATCTCTTATAAGTAGAAGACAAGCCGCAACCCTCCAAAGAAGGCAATTTGAGAGAGAATTCAATAGGGCTGCTCGACATCATCATCATTTTCTTTTTCTTTATTCCATTCGATTCATGTTGGGTAGATTTTATCTTGTATTTCTTTTGCACCCAATGATGAACTAAACTTTACTTGGCTTGGGTTATTGTGTTATTGTGGTTGTGAAAACGTTTGAATTTGTTTAGGTTTTTGAGTTGCAATTCAATTTTAATGTTTGTTCATTCTTGGTTCTTAATTTTGATTGCGATTGAGTCGAGAGAGGATCTCGTGAATTCATCCATTTATCTAATATCAGAAGAGTTAGATTCAAGAAATGATTGAGCATGGTTTTCATACAAGCGAATATTGGTGAAGACTAATTCAACTTAGTGATAAGTTGCGAATTTCAACGGCTAAGAGGAGCGCAAGATTGGTTGTTGTTCACCCATGGTTGACGTAGGGATGTATCACCAAGACATGTACAATTAACAGTGTTTCGATTTAGGGACAATGAGAAGCCATTGAAGAACGCTTCACCAAACTTTGAAGGAATTCGCCCAGTTGCCCAAGCAATTACAATTTCCATGGAAATTCGACTAATGCTAATTGTTAAGATGATTGAGTTACTCTTACAATCAATTACCACGACGGTCCATTCAATCATCACGCCACAACTCACGATAACCCAGCCTATTCTCTCATTCGATCAACATCTCTTTTATTTACTTGCGCATTTTACTTTACTCGTTTATTCAAACTCATATTATCACAAATTGTGTTTTGTTTTTAGTGCAAGGAATTAGAATTCGAGGTACAACCAATCCTTGTGGAGACGATATCTAATCTATACTATAACTTTCGACGTGTATACTTGCACCAATTGCGAAGCACTCTAAACACGCAACAGCTCACAAGTGTTTCTACAAAGAAAATTGACAATTAAAGCAAAAAACACTTTCCTTATACATAAATGTTGGAAATGTTGTTTCTTATTGTTGCATGACTGCTTCATTGAGTTTTTTAATCCATCAAATGAGTTTGTGGCCGTTACTAGCCGTTGGGAACTTTATTTCTACCATTAAATGCAATTCTGGGCTCTTTGGTATCGGTACGCTTGTTAGTGTATCAGTGCACCTGCTCAAAATAGAAAGAGCCATTGGGCTTTTTTACATTGGGTATCGATACACTATGTAGGTGTATCGGTACACCCATAGTGTATCGGTACGGCTGAGGCCGTATCGATACCCTATTTTGCTACTAGAAAATGGAGTTTTGAGAAAACAAAGGGGCGCATCGATATGAGTAAAACGTGAAACTCCCTAAAAATAGGGCTAGACGCTTTGAGGGTTAGATCTAGTGAGGTTCGACCCGATCGAACCAGATTAACCAGTTAAATAGGTTTCAAAAAAATTAATATTTTAAAAATATGATTTAAGGAGATAAAAATTGGTTTTATTTACCAAAAATATTTAAATATACTATCAAGTGTTTTGGTAATTAATTTAGGAGTTAATTAAATTGTTTCAAGTGACATTTTAATTTAGTGACTAAATTGTAAAAAGTGCAAAATTGTTTTAATGACTATTTTGTAAATGGGTCAATTCTAAGAATCCTTAGAGAGCTATATTTTCTAAATGTTTTAATCTAAACATACCACCTTAATTGAGTAAGAAGCTGACGGTTAATTATTTTCCAAATCATTTTTCCTATCACTTTGATTTTCCCTCATTTTCTCTCCTTATTTTCCCTCACTTTCCATTTCAACTTCCAAACTAGATTTTCTCAACTAAGGATTTCATCAATTTTACATGTTGAGTTTCAAAGATAATCTTACGTCAATTTTGGTGGGAGCTTCTTCAAAGGTGAATTTCTTTTCATCTCTTTAAACTGAGGTTATTTATTGATATTCCCTAGTACTTGGCTGATTATGAATTGATATTAACATGGTTTTGCAATGGATTTCAAGATTTGAGCTATTAATGGTAATTTTGCTGATTTGCCTAAAGATTTGATTAACTTGATGAAACCTAGAGTTTTTAATTGAGATATTTCATGTTTTGATAAGGTAATCATAGAGTGAAATGATATTATGAGAACAAATCTCGAAACTATTTAATTTGCTAATTTTGAGATGAGTTTTTAGTGGTTTTTGGGGCCGTTCTATGTGTTTTTGAATTTCTAGAGATATAAGGATGCTTAGGAGGTGTTTTTGGTTATGTTTTGATGTGGATTAAATGTTAGAATTGCTGGTTTGAAGTTAGGAGTTGATAGAGAGAAGATTGGTGTTGTTTTCGGTAGTTTCAGCTAGTTTTTGGAAGGTTAATGTTACAGATGCAAGGGATCATTGTTTAGCAATGAGTTGAATGCATAATGATAAATTTTACCTCTGGTTTTATGTGGTTAAAATAGAGGGCAATCAAGGTATATCGACCAGTGTATAAATACGTTAAAGCTCTTTAAAGGTGTAATCAATGGATCACGTGGGTCTAGTTATAGCCTAACAAGCTTAACTAAGCTCAAGCGTAAGTTTCTCCTATTTCGCTTAATTATCGGCTTGATATAAGCTTACGAATTTCATGTTTTGGGATTAAACATGGTTTGGTTTACTTGCTGTAAATGCATCATTTTGGATTAATATGCAATGTTTAAACAAAGTAATGAATGCCTATGAGCATTGATTTTGTTCCTTGAAGGGAATGTGTTATTGCCTTTGGCAATGAAGTTTTGCATATGAAACGGCTTTGAGAAATGCATTGGAAAATAGTAAGTAAATGTATTTGAAATGATATATTGGCTATGTGACGTATTGTGAAAGTATCAGATATAGATGGCTAGCCATATGATTAAAGTGCACTATAAAATGTAAAATCAATCGTGTGAAATTCTTCAGTTACACAATAGGGGTAGTGCTAATGTGAAGCGATAGGGGTAGTGCTATCACAACGAGATAAGGGTACTTCTATTCCAGGCCGAAGTGAGTTATGGTGGAGGTAGTACCGCCATGAGAAAAGACTTGATGGGGGTACTGCCATCAAGGGAATTCGTGTATTCAAACATGTATGGATAGGGGTAGTGCTATCCATGGATAAAGTTAAGTTGATATGAGGCAGCCCGTTGAAGAAGACTTCTATTGATTGTGTCAGATCTAGGATAGAAGTAAGAATTCCTGCATAGAAGTGTGGCTACAAAAAAGATGTTTATGGTAGAATTCATAGTGTTTAAGGGGCTGGAAATTGGTTTTGTAATGTAGGATTAAAGTGGTGAAAATGGTGGCTGGAAATGTGGTTGAAAAATGAAGGTTTAAAGAAGATGAAAATGGTGGCCGGAAATTGGTGAAAAGATGGTGTAAGAGGTTGCTGGAAAATGAAATAAAAATAAGAACACGGAAGAACCTATACTATAAGGAGTATAAACCTGAACCTTATACGTTCATTGCTCGAAAGACTTGGATCCATTGATTAGCGAATAAAGAACCACAAGCAACAATGCTTGATAAGTCTTGAAAGTTCAATGAAGAACCAAAGTTGAGAGAAATTCTCACAAAGTAAAATTTATTCATCCAATCTCTTTATTACAATGACATAGGAGACTATTTATAAGAAATTACAAGGCACATGTTGAAATCAGATTTGAATTAATTTGCACATGCAAAATAATTCAAAAATAAAAAACCTCTCAATCTTATCTCTAAATAGCGCCATGTGTGTTAAAAAGCACATGGTGAATTCTAAAATTTGAATTATTTGTACATGTTAATAATTCAAATTCAAACTTCAACTTCTTGGTTTTATCCTCTTCATGCCGCCATGCTTGCTTAAGAGAGGGAATTTTGAATTCCAAATCTGTCTCCTTGGTCCATGCTTCATGCCACTTATGCTAGGTCACTTTGAGCTTGAGCTAGTTGCACACAAATTATAGGACACTCTCCCAAGTGTAGGTATATGTCCCTCCACTTTTGAGATACCTTTGGACTCGTGAGCCGGAGTTGAGCTACTGGAGCTGAAGGTGAGCTGAATGAGCTAAAATTGAGCTGATCTGGTGTGCTGGAGCTGAATTGAGCTGAAAACAAAGGTGTTGAGTTGTTTTGAGCTGGCCACTTGTTGTTGAGCTTCAATCGAGCTAGCTTTAACATCCTTAGCCGCCAAGCTTTATTAATCTGCTGGAAAACACAAATTAAACACACTTAACTTAGCATATAATAATACTTATAAATAAAAACTGAGTATAAGCTATATTTTATGTCACATATCAGCAAGTAACACATAGTATATCTTATTATCTAAGGCTCAAACGTTAAAGGACAAATTGGAAGCTTGAATGCATTTAAGTGAAAGAACTTCCCTGAATAACTTAGCCTTAGATCGGGTAATTGGTCATGTTGGCATAATCTCTGGATAAGAAGTAAATGTGCTTGTAGATGTGCTCACATTATCCCCTCTTCTTTTAAGCAACTTGTCCTCAAATCGGCATCATCTTCAAATGGGGACAGGTCAAAAACATTAAATGTAGCACTTACATTATATCCACCCGGTAAATCCAACTTGTAAGCGTTGACATTCAGTTTCTCCAACACCTGAAAATGACCATCTCCTAATGGTAACAACTTCGACCTCTGTTGAGCTAGAAATCATTCTTTCCAAAAATAAACCCAAACCCAATCTCCAACATCAAAGGTAACACATTTGCGTCCCTTATTGGCTTGTTGGTCATTTTGCTGGGTTCTTCGCTCGACGTTATCCTTGACTTGCTGATGAAGTCTCTTCACAAATTCAGCCTTGATTTTGCCGTCTTTACTCACAACCTATTCAAGAGGCAAAGGCAAAAGATCAATAGGAGTAAAGGGATTAAATCCATATACCACTTTAAACGATGAATGCTTTGTTGTAAAATGAAAAGAATGATTATAGGCAAATTTGACGTGAGGCAAGCATTCTTCCCAAGTCTTGATGTTCTTGCGGATAATGTATCTCAGTAATTTGGACAAAATACGGTTCACAACCTCTATTTGACCGTCAGTCTGAAGGTGACAAGTTGTAGAAAACATCAATTTTCATTTCTTGCCCCAAAGTGCCCTCTAAAAGTGGCTCAAAAACTTTACATCTCGATTAGAAACAATCATCCTCGAAACTTCATGTAGTTGAACCACTTCTTTGAAAAACAAATTAGCCACATTTGTTGCATCATCTGTCTTGTGGCAAGCTATGAAATGTGCCATCTTGGAAAATCTATCCACAAAAACAAATATGCTATCTTGTCCTATCTTTTTCCATGGGAGACCTAGCACAAAATCCATACAAATATCTACCCAAGGTGAATCATAATAGGCAAAGGCATATACATACCATGCGGCATAACTTTGGATTTAGATTTCTTGTACGTGACACAACGCTCACATATCCGTTCAACTTGTCTTCTCATCTTAGGCTAAAAGAGATGTTCTTTCAGAATATGAAAGGTCTTAGTGACTCAAAAATGTCCCATAAGTCCACCTTCGTGTGCCTCTCTAACTAGAATTTCCCGGATAGATCCTCAAGGAATATAGATTCACCATTCCTTGAAAAAGTATCCATTATGTCGGTAGTACTTTTCATTTGCATCTTTTCACACAAACTAAACTTTTCTCCAAAGTCAAGTTCAGTTTCATAAAGGTCTTTAATAAAAGAAAACCCAATTAAATGAGAATTCAAATAATTAAGAAGTACATACCTTCGGGACAAAGCATCTGCCACAACATTATCCTTGCCTTTCTTGCAACAGATGGCAGAAGAAAATGATTCCTGAAATTCTACCCACTTGGCATGTCACCTATTCAACTTGTGCTGACCAATGGAGTGCTTCAATGCTTCATGGTCATTGTGGATGGCAAATTCTTTCAGCAAGAGGTAGTGCTGCCATGTCTCAAGAGCTCAAATTAGTGCATAGATTTCTTTGTCGTATGTCGGGTAATTCAACATAGCTCCACTTAAATTTTCATTGAAGTATGCAATTGGTCGCTTTTCTTGTGTTAAGACAGCTCCAATTCCAATACCCAATGCATCACACTCAATCTCGACCATCTCATCAAAATTTGGCAAAGCTAATACTGGTGCTTTGATCAAACATTCATTGATCTCACGAAACGCATATTCTTGTTCCTTACCCTAATTGAAGATGGAATTCTTCTTAATAGTCCCGATTAAGGGGGCGGTAATGGAACTAAAATTTGGCACAAACCGTCGATAGAAACTTGCAAGCCCAGGTAAACTTCTCACTTGGCTTATTGATGTCGGTCTTGACCATTCTTGAATTGCCTTTATCTTCTCAGGATCAACCTCCATACCATGTGAACTAACAATAAAGCCTAAGAAAGTAAGGTTGTTAGTACAAAAACACATTTCAAAAGATTACCAAAAAGTCGTTCCCTTTTTAGAGTGCTAAGAACATTTCTCAGGTGTTGTTCATGTTCTTCTAATGTCTTGCTATAAATTAAAATATCATCAAAATAAACCACACAATACTTACCGATGTAGGGTCGAAGCACATGATTCATCAACCTCATGAATGTACTAGGAGCATTGGTTAAGCCAAAAGGCATTACCAACCATTCGTACAAACCTTGTTTGGTTTTGAATGTTGTCTTCCACTCGTCTCCTTCCTTCATACAGATATGATGATAACCGCTCTTTAAGTCAATCTTAGAGAAAATACTCGCACCACACAACTAATCCAATATGTCATCGAGGCAAGGAATGGGATGCCGGTACTTGATAGTGATCTAATCCACTGCTCGACAATTTACGCATACTCTCTAAGTTCTATCCTTTTTAGGCACGAACAAGAATGACACGACACATGGACTTAAGATTTCTCGGATGTAACCCTTGTCCATCAACTCTCTGATTTGCTTTTGAAGTTCCTTCGTCTCTTCAGGGTTACTTCTATCGGCTGGTCGATTAGGAATGGTGGCTTCCAGAATAAAGTTAATCTGATGTTCAATTCCACGAATTGGTGGTAATCCACTTGGTGTTTCTTTCGGAAAGACATATTTGAATTCTTGCAAAAGAGTTGAAATAGAAATAGGTAAGTCTTCAGGAAGGTTAGTCAATAAACAATTCTCTTTATACATCAAAATAAGTAAAGTTTGCTGAGATGAAAGATGCTTCCTTATTTCTTTTCCGCTTGCAAAAATGTTCATCTTTTCTTCTCCTTCATTGCTTCAGTGCTCTTCTTCAAACAAGCTTAGTCTTCATTCACTTGGCTTGGTGTCAGAGGTGCCAAAATGATCTTTTTATCTCCATGCGAGAAAGAATATTGGTTGGTATATCCATCATGTATTGTTCACTTATCGAAATACCATGGTCGTCCAAGTAACAAATGGCTTGCATCCATGGACACCATGTCATAAAGAACCTCATCCTTGTATTTTCCAATGGAAAATGGAACCATCACTTGCTTGGTAACTTTCAGTTCATCTCCATCATTCAACCATTGCAATTTGTAAGGATTTGGGTGCTTTGTCATTTTCAAACCTAACCTGTCAACCATAAGATTACTTGCAACATTAGTACAACTTCCTCTATCAATTATCACAATACATACCTTATCATTAACATGATATCTCGTGTGAAAGATGTTTTCACCTTACTGCTCTTCTTGTGACATTTGGACATTTAGGCTCCATTTGACAACGAGGATCTCACCATTTGCTACAGACTCGATCTCCTCTTCTTCTTTCTTAGAAATTTCTGGTTCATCTTCTCCATGATCAGATTCAATGTCACCATTATCTAATAGAAGTATCGTGTTTCGATTTGGACATTGGCTCGCTACGTGCCCTCTTCCAAGGCACTTAAAACATTGAATGTCCCTCGTGCGCTCATGAGTGATCACTTGCTTTCCTCTGCCAACGTCTACAATGGGTAGTTTCTTTTTGCTCGATTCTGTCTTCTCTTTAATTTGAATAGGTGCTGACTTCCTGAAATTGTTTTGATTGAAATGTGGGTTAAAAAAAATATTGAAAGTATTATTACCTCGGCAAGTAGATTTCTTCCTTTGTCGACGTTCAGCTTTGATCGCCATATGCACCATCTCGTCCAATTCAACATAATGATGTAATTCTATTGGTAATCTCCTGGTAAATACCGGCTAAAAAACGTGCCATGGTTCATTCTCTGTCCTTCTCTATGTTAGCACGGATCATGACCATCTCCATTTCTTTAAAATAGTCTTCAACACTCCTATTCCGTTGTTTTAAAGTCCGCAACTTCTAGAACAAGTCTCGGTGGTAATGAGACGGTACAAATCTCCTTCGCATGATTCTTTTCATTCCGAGCCAAGTTGTGATTGGCCCTTCACCTATTTTTCTTCGTGTACTGATTGATTGATCCTACCAAATTAATGCTTAGTCTACGAACTCTATTGCTGCCAATCGCAACTTTCTTTGTTCAGAATAGTTGTAACAATCGAACACATGTTCTACTTTGCTTTCCCATGCAAGATATGCATCTAGATCTATTTTTCCTTGAAATAAGGGTATGGAAACTCAAATATTGTTCAGATTCTCATCTGGTTGTGCATGCCCTCCGTGGTTTCTTGGGGCATTCTGCCTTGGTGATTGGTCCACTTCATCTTTATAGTTGTTTTCATCATGTGTGTTGATTTGAAACCCTTCAAGTCTGTCCAATCTTCCATGCAATGGTTCGAGTTCAGCTTTTAACATTCTTTGCATTTCTCGAATCATGGCCTGCATTTGAAGATTCGGTTGTCCTCCATCTTGATTTACATCACTAGTACATGTCATTGTTAGTAAAATAAAATAAAAACCTCACTTGCACACTCAAAAAAGCCTCACAAGTCTCTCCAAGCAAAGTAGATATGGAACTCCACTCTACGCTCGTGTTTTCACTCGGGAAAATAATAATATGGCTTTTTTTCTTTCCCTTGTTGTTCTCACACTCTCAATATGCCTTTTTGCATTCCTTCTCTCGCGTTTAAGTTCTTTAAGGAACTAACGTAAAACTTTATCAAACCTATTCAAATGTGTCGGCTAAAAACAACGATTAGTAAATAAAAAGAAAATAAAGTAAAGGTAGGCTTAGAATTAGAAAGAAAAGAAGAAAATGGGTTACTTACTACACAAAAATGCTTATAACTTCCCTTCACCGAACAATCAAAATTTCTTCACGCCCGGTTGATGTTGTAAAGCTTGTTAATGTATTGCACGTTGCCATTGCAATTTATTTCATATTTCTCATTTGTGGAAGTGTTTTCTTATTTCTTGTTGTTGAAATTTCGAAACTGGTTTTTTTTCTTTTTTTTAATTTTCAAAATTCTTTTTTTTTTGCACTCACAAAAATGTTTTCTTACTTTAATCCAACCTAGGCTCTGATTACCATATGATATAAGGTAGCCCGTTGAAGAAGGCTTCCATTGATTGTGTCGGATCTAGGATAGAAGTAAGAATTCATGCATAGAAGTGTGGTTGCAAAAGAAGATGTTTATGGTAGAATTCATTGTGTTTAAGGGGTTGGAAAATGGTGTTGTAATGTAGGATTAAAGTGGTGAAAATGGTGGCTGGAAATTTGGTTGAAAAATGAAGGTTTAAAGAAGATGACAATGGTGGCTGGAAATTGGTGAAAAGATGGTGTAAAGGTTGTTGGAAATTGAAATAAAAATAAAAACACGGAAGAACCTATACTATAAGGAGTATAAACCTGAACCTTATACGTTCATTGCTCGAAGGACTTGGACCCATTGATTAGAGAATCAAGAACCACAAGTATCTGGGCAACAATGCTTGATAAGTCTTGAAATTTCAATGAAGAACCAAAGTTGAGAGAAATTCTCACAAAGTAAAATTTATTCATCCAATCTCGTTAATACAATGACATAGGAGACTATTTATAAGAAAATACAAGGCACGTGTTGAAATCAGATTTGAATTAATTTGCTCATGCAAAATAATTCAAAAATAAAAAACCTCTCAATCTTATCTCTAAACGGCGCCATGTGTGTTAAAAAGAACATGGTGAATTCTGAATTTTGAATTATTTTCACATGTTAATAATTCAAATTCAAACTTCAACTTCTTGGTCTTATCCTCTTCATGTTGCCATGCTTTCTTAAGAGAGGGAATTTTGAATTCCAAATCTGTCTCCTTGGTCCATGCTTCACGCCACCTATGCTAGGTCACTTTGAGCTTGAACTAGCTGCACACGTAGTGTAGGACACTTTCCCAAGTGTAGGTACATGTCCCTCCACCTTTGAGCTACCTTTGGACTTGTGAGCTGGAGTTGAGCTATTGGAGTTGAAAGTGAGCTAAATGAGCTAAAATTGAGCTGATTTGGTGTGCTGGAGCTGAATTGAGCTGAAAAAGGTGTTGAGTTGCTTTGAGATGGTCACTTGTTGTTGAGCTTCAATCGAGCTAGCTTTAACATCGTTAGCTTCCAAGCTTTATTAATCTGCTGGAAAACACAAATTAAACACACTTAACTTAGCATATAATATACTTATAAATATGAAATAAGTATAAGCTATATATTATGTCACATATCAGCATGTAACACATAGTATAACTTATTATCTAAGGCTAAAACGTTAAGGAACAAATTGGAAGCTTGAATGCATTTAAGTAAAATAACTTCCCTGAATAACTTAGCTTTAGATCGAGTAATTGGTCCTGTTGGCATGATCTCCGGATCAGAAGTAAATGTGCTCGTAGATGTGCTCACATCATCTGGGTCACTTTAATTGTCTTGATATGGGTAGTGCCTCGTAGAAGTAAATGTGCTCGTATGAAGAACTTAGCCATCAAACATGTATGGATAGGGGTAGTGCTATCAATGGATAGAGGTAAGTCTATCTGGGTCACTCTAAATGCCAATATATGAGAATATATGTGATAAACGAGTTTTATAAATGATTATGATGCGTATGTTTGCTATACATGATTTGTTTGGAAACAAATGAGAAAATGCATGGGTAGTTATGCATGTTTCTAAAACAAGATGGTTTATTGTTTTTAAATGGATTTTCAATCAAATGTGAAATGCTTGGGTAGTTAAGCATGAGTTGATAACTAAACAATTATGTTAATACTTGGGAAGTAAGCATGTTTTGGGAAACAAGACGTTTTATGGATTTCAAATGGTTTTCAATTGCATCAATGTTTGATATGAGCATTCTCACTAAGCAATTATGCTTACGCTCTCTTTTTCCCATTGATGCAAAGTAATAGAGTCGAGGGGAAACATTGTTTTGGCAAGGAAGGTCCAAGATCAAGACATTTACTTGAGTATGGGAACTTGGTTTTAAATTCAGTATATATGGAAATGTGTTACCATATTTTGGGGGATGTGTATATGGATTTTGGTTGTTTTGTGATGATTTAATTTTTGTTGTTTGATGGCTTTTGTGGTTGATATTGTGGCATGATTGTTGATGACATGCGAGTATGAGTTTATGCTTTGTGGTTTTCCCTTAGTATGCATATTGGTTGGAAATGCTTATGCTCATGTTTTTGTGATGCTAGCATGTTTTAAATGTTGATAAAAGGTTATTGATTTAATGCTTATGAGGAAATATGCCTTGAATCTCTTTTTGAATGTTGAGTTGGATGGTTCTTAGGAAGCATGCCTCTAGAATTGTGATTGAAGTATTTCTTCATGAATTGCTCATGTTCCTTTGAGTTTATAGCATAGATTGATCTTTAGTTTAGTTGTATGTATGAATATGTTAAATTAAGGCTTGTTTGAATCCATTTTAGCGAGAAAATCAACATAATTGGACATTACAGGTCCAGGCGTACCAAAACATGGGGCCTAATATCGGTACGAGTATGTATAATCGTGGCCTCGTACTGATACACGGAGAAGTGTATCGGTACGCTTTTGAGCTATTGAAATCTAAATTTTGGTAAATATAGCCCGCTTACTGATATGCCTAGGGGCCGTATCGGTACGGCTGGGCGTTATGTTAGTTATGGAGGTTTTATGTTTTGAAATTCTTCCGTTTTGGTCCCTGGTTCTTATGAATGCAATTGAGTGAGTTTGGCTGGTTGTTTTGAGTTGGATTTTGGCAAGTAAGCATGTAACCTGACTAATTGTGGAATGGTAACTTCAAAATTAATTAAGTCCTCATAATTTACCAAATCTGCAATTTGGTCCCTAAATTGCAAATACACACAATTGGATGTTGATTTGACACTCGATTTAATTGATTTTTCACCCGCTGCTGGCATGCTCACCTTAGATCATAATGTTACTTCTAGACAAGATAAAAATAAAAAAATAGATCTAATCTTAGTTAATTGTATCGGGTTTTGTTTCGGCAAAACCCAATGTAGCTCGCTTGGTTCAGTGTAACGTTTAGGCCGGGTCGATGGGCTTACAAAACGGGTATCGGTATGGCTGACTGGGTATCGATACGCTAACAAGCGTATTGGTACACATGACTTGTTTTTGACACTTTGGCTATATAAAATCATTTTAAACATGTCTAAAACACTTTGAATTCCGTTCAAACATATTTTTCAAGTTAATGGATTTTTGAAATATTTTTGCAAATTAGTTTAAGTCCAAACATTTTTCATTTAAGTTTATCAAAATAAAATATCTCAACAATCTTCCCTTTTGGATATAACAAAACCACTTGAAAAATTATTTTTTTGAAAACTCCCATTTAGAAAAATAATTTTAGAAAAAAAGAATATTTTGAGAAAATATTAAAGCTCCCCTTTTTCTTTTTGAAATTGAATTTTTCAAACCTATCTATATCTCCCCTCTTTGATATAACGAAACCACTTGAAAAATTGTTTTTGTGAAAACTTCCCTTAGAAAAATAATTTTAAAAAATAGAGAATATTTTGAGAAAATATTAAATTTCCCCCTTTTCTTTTTAAAATTGATTTTTTCAAACCTATCTCTCACATTTTTGTTATATCAAATATAATTTCAAAACTAAGTTTGAAATCACATTTAAGTTCAAAACATCAAATGTTGAAAGGTTAAGAACGAATTGTTAGAAATTTAGTACCAACTGATGGAAAATATCAATTGTTGGTGTAAAGATAATAATGGAGAAAAAAGACCAAAAAAATTTAAATGAAGGAATTTTAAAATTGGTTCCCCTTAATCAAGCATCAAATAAATTGTTTGTCCAACAATTCAAGAGAAATAAATTGAATTTCAAATAAATACAAGAAATGCAATCAAACATGCCACTTATGAAAATAAACCAATAAGCATCGGTACTTGGTTGGAGGTAGCGGTGCTAATTGAGTTGAGAAGCTCGCAAACAACTCGAGCACGACTCGGTTATAACTTGATTAACACTCGACTCAAATTGACTCGACTTGAAATCGAGCTTGACTCGAGATCTTAGCGAGTCAAGTCGAGCAAGACCCAACTCTACTCGATAAGTTCGTGAGCAGCTCGCTATTTTTTATAAAGTCTTTTATGATTTTTTGGTGACTACCTTAAAAATTATGTTTCAAGAAACTTAAATACTAGGTGAAAACTCTAGAAAAGTTCAATGAATTGCCATAAAATTTTGGTTTTAATATTTCCTGAGAATTAAAAAAAGTTAGTAAATTGTATTAATAAGAAAATAAATTATATTAACGAGACTTTTCTAATTTTATTAAAGTCTTCATTTTTTATTTTATTATTACTTTATGTATAAAAGTAGAAAAGATGAGATGTCTGTGGTTTCCACTTCCCATGTAAAAAATACGATTTAAAGTTAAAACCCTGAAATTCCTAAGGCATTCTCGCCTTTGTTGTCTATCAAAGATCATTGAGAAACTAAAAAGAGTCATTGTTGGGTATTGATAGGGCTTTTCATTGTTGGGTACCCTGCTTTTGGGTACCCGATTCATCCGGGTACCTCCTTTCTTGGCCTGTGTCCCAACCCGCTTTATCCAGGTACCCGAGAAATTAGGTAACGGGTACCCGATTCACTTTATTTATTTATTTTTTAATTTAAAAATTTTAAAATATCACATTGTAAACACATAAAATTTAAAATTTCATAATACATAATACATAATCCAAACATAAAAATTAGTCATTTGAAGTTAGTTTTAAGATGAAATATTTTTAATCCCGTTATGGGAATGTAATACATATCTATTTAATAAAAAAATATTTGAAAATTTTAAAACTTTAAAGTACATAATACAAACATAGAAATAATTTAGAGATTTAAATTTAGTTTTAGGTAAAAATATTAAAGAACATAAAATAAAAATATAATTTAAAACTAAAAAAATAAATATATTAAAACTATCGAGTCAGGTCGAGTACCCAGTTACCAAAAAAATAGGCCTAGACCCAGCCGGGTCGGGTAAATTTTTAAAGAATTACCCGATTTTTTAGGTTTAGGTTGTCGGGTCGGGTTAACCAGGTCGGGTATTTTTGAACACCCCTAGGTATCGATACAGTTGACCAGGTATCGATACCTGTGTATGGGTATCAATACTCACAGCTTGTTTTTGACACTTTGGCTATTTTAAAAGTATTTAAACATGTCAAAACCCCTTTGAAAACATTTCAAACATATTTTTTAAGTTTATGGACTTTCGAAATATTTTTGCAAATTAGTTTTAAGTCCAAAAACATTTTTCTTTAAGTTATATCAAAATCAAATATAGGTGTTACAGAGTCATACAAACATACTTAGATCATCACCAAAATCAAACAATATAGGCATGATAGCAATTGCATGAAATTAAATTTTCCCACTTGAACCAAGGTAGGATGTTAAGCCTTCATTCTCCAAGTGTCCTTCCTCCCTTGTGTGTCATGAGCTTCCAAAATTTCAAATTTGATCATCAATGGCTCAAGAACACCTACAAATAGAAAATCAAGTGATTTTTGGTATCCAAATTTGTTTGAATCCATTGGCGTTAGTCCCAAGAATTTTAGTCCTCTTAGGAATCCATTTTCAATTTCATCTTTTTTCTTTGAAACAATTAGCCCCTTTTGGAACCCAAATATTTTTAACACATTTTCAATTAATAAATCTAGGAGAACAAGATTTTTTGGGGTAAAAGTTCGATTTTACAAAATTATTTTTGGAGCATTCTCAATTTACACTTTTAAATTTTTTGTAAATCAATTTTTTTTTCATTTTTAAGATTATCTAACTCCTTTTGATGATCTTCTTAAACTTTAGAAAGTAAATTTTACAAGTTTGAAATTTTCACTTCAAAATCTTTAAAAATAACTTTCATTTGATCAAGTTTGCTTTCAAATTCTAAATTAGTTTTAGAAAGCAATTCATTTTCGATTTTTAATTTTAAAATCAATTTTTTGTTTTTCAAAAATGAAGCTTTAAACTCCAAAGCTAAATCATCGTAGGCATATTGTAACTCATCAAAAGTATAAGAATTTAAATTTGATGAGTTAGAAGTTACATCTTCATCTTGGATATCCATGCGACATAGGTTGGCTACATCATCATCTGTGGAGTCCTCTTCATCACTCCATGTAGTCACAAATGCCTTATTCTTATGGCTTGATCCATTCTTTTTGAAACAAGGGCAATCATATTTGGTGCGCGTCGGCTTCTTGCATTCGAAGCATATAATGGGATCCCTCATCTTCATTTTCAATTCATGTCTTGATTCTTCCTTTTGTTGCTTCATGAATCGGGTGAATTTCTTGAAGATCTTGGCCATTTCTTCTTCTTCACTATCCCCTTTAATTGATTTTTCTTGTTGGCTTGGGGAGGATTTAAGAGCAACATTCAAGTCTTCAATGTCTTGCTCTTCTATCTTCTTCCCTTTGACACCATTTCATTGGTTAGCAAAGATCTTATTATCTCATTAAGCTTGAGCGTCTTTGTCGACTGACTAATCACTTGGCAAATAATCGATGAATGAGTGTAAATATGCTAGTAAATAATGCGAAGTTAGGTCTTTTTGTGTGCAAGTATACACAACCAACAAGTAATGCAACAGTAAGTTGAGTATCGTACCCACAGAGATTGTCCAAGAATTCAATGCCACAATAATTGCTTGTGAAATGAAATACTAAGGGATCCATCGTTGTAGCCCAATCAAACCACGATCTACCCTCTACCATTATTCTTCACCACTGTCGTGCCTCCTCCTTGATCAATCTTTTCCTTAAATAGGCATTCGTGGAAACCCTAGATCGGGTTTTTGAATTGAAAGTTAGTTATGCACCAAGATAGGATAGGCGTGTTATCTTCTTATCCACTTTTGAATTTGAGTTGATCTAGTTTTGACTAGGGCTACCGTCATCGACCTTCATTCTTTTGCCAACCGAGATTGGCAATCCTCGTCCTACTTTTACCAACCACTACTCTATATTTCTCTTCTGGTCCTTAGCTTTGCTCTGCCAACTGCTCCTATCCTGATCTGCCCACCACAACAAACAAATACACCTTTACTCTAGCAAAAGAAACGTTCCTTAACTCCTTGATTTAAATGCATGATTCTACTAGCTAAATGCATGAATATGTACTCAAAATCAAGCAAAGGCATGACAATATATATATATATGAAAATTACTTTTGAGGAGTTAACACACCCCCAAACCTAGCTCATTGCTTATCCTCAAGTAATGCAACTAAGAATTAGAAAAAAAGGAATTAAAACAAAGTACCTTGGCAAAATTTTCCTGATTAACAACACATGCTAGCAAGCATAATCTGGCCCTAGCTCTATCCTCAAATATCTAGTGCAATAATGCCAAGTAGATCAACAAATTCAAGTGCAACAATATAACTCTAGTCTAAGGTCATTAAGTGTGTATAAAGTGTAGGCAATATGCATCAAGTATCTTTTCCACTCCCTTAGTCAAATTTACTACCAAAACTCAGAATTATTTTTTTAATATTTACCAAGGGTTTTTGCTGGCAATATTTTCAAGCTTGCTTTGTAATACTATTTGGCGTGAGAAGTAAGAGGGAACATATCATGAACACCCACGTTAATCTAGACATTACTAGGCTTACTCATCATACTCATACCCTAAAGTTTTTGGTTTGAGAACTAAGAGGGAGCAAACCACGAAGCCTTAAACTACTTATTATCTCTAAGACATGAGAGTGTTTTTCTTGCCTATGGCAAAACATTGTTACGTTATTCTTTTTTTTTACTCTGGCATCATCTTTTATTTTGAGTTCAGATTCAAGAATCCAAAGTTTGTCTTGGGAACTAGATGCACACTACGTGTTAAACGAGACTTGAAGTTCCCTAAACTAGGAATCAATTGCCAAGTAAAACTGGCATTACTAATCTGCTAGCTCATGATAACTAAAGATTCCAAATTCATCATTGGGTATAGTATACTAGTAAAAATTCTAACTATGCTAGCAAAAGTGTTGGCAAAATTTTCAGTTTAAAACATGTCATGGCAAAAAAAATTTAGCAGTCTGGTATGAATGATTATACCTAATATACGTGGCAAAAACACTATGCAAACAGAATTGTAAAAATTCATGAATGTCATGGCATTAAATGTGAGGCAACACACACCCTTAAACCAAAGGTGTGCATTGTCCCCAATGCATGGAAACACATATATACAAATAAAATGCATGAAATCACAGTTATGAAAAATAAAATGCATGTTAAAAATGAAAAATATGCAAGTAAAGGAGTTAAGGGGAAGAAGACTCCCCTTCAGAATATTTTGGGTGCGAGACGCGGGTCTTTCTTTTGACAAAGCTCCCTCGATCAAGAGACATGTGCTTCTTTCTCTTCAACTTTGATTCAGTAGTGGAGGCTCTCACATCATGGATGACATCCTCTATTATCCTCACCGGCTCAAATACAGCGGGGGCTACTAGAGTAGTAGATGAAGCAGATGCTACTTGTAATGCCCCGGTTTTGAGTCTAGCAGTTTATAGGCTAATTAGATGGTCCGATGAATCAGGTTAGAGATTCGAGTCGGATCCAGCATTAAAATCAGATTAAATGTTTTTGAGTGAGAACATATTTAGGAAAATATCAAAAAATCATTATTTAATAAATTGACGATTTTGGTAAAATCAAATTTGGAAAATAAGATTTGGAAATTGGACATTTTGGGCTAGTTACCAAAATGTAAAAAGTGAAAACTGTTTTTAGTGACTATTTTGTAAAAGAGTCAAAACTTTAAATCTTTGAGGAGCTATTTGCCCAAAGTCTAATATCAAACTTTATCCCTTAATTGGATATTTTTTAAAAGGTTTTGGAAAATATAAATAGGTTGGGAGAATTAATTTTATAATTAATTGCTTAAACAAATTTTACGTAACCAACTTCCTTTAAAAAGATTTTCTCTCAAATTCTCTCCAGCCAAACACTCATTTCTTCTTCAAAATCTTAAGGTAAATTCTTGTTTTCTCTAATCTTTTGTTATCAAATGAATTCTTATTGGTTTCCTATCAAAACCTTATTGTTTTAATCTTGTTTTCTCATGTAAAACTATCCACTTAAGGGGGAAAGCATCAATTAGAGGTGAGATTCATTTTTCTCCTCGAATGAAAGGTTCTTTATTGAAATTCCCAAGTTCTTGACTCTTTATATATGGTTCCTAATGAGTTTTGATGATTTAATTGGGGAAATCAGTTTAATTGAGATTAAATTGATGAAATTGATTGATCTTCGTTTTGGGTTTGTTTTGCTGGGTTCTTGATATGATTATAACATGATTTTGATGTTTTATAATTTTAATAAGTTGGTTTTAACATTGGAATCCAGAAACTAGGTGAATCTCTAATTTTCTAGGTTGTTAGTGATGAGTTTTTGAGGTGTTGTGGGTGTTTAATGGGTGCTGGAGGTATAAGGATGATGTTAGGTTGTTTTTGGATATTACTTGATGTTAATTGATGATTAGAAGTGTTATGTTTTGTCTGGGTAAAGTTTGAAGGTCAATCGATGTTGTTTTCGGTTGTTTCGGATAGACGATTGTTAGCTTTTAGCTAGGCAATGTTGAGGAATTGCTTGCTGGGATTTATAATACATTATGATGCATTAATCCTCTGTTGTAATGTGCTTAAAACAGGGGATTTTGATCTGAGAGCAATCGGTGAGGCTTTAGGGGCTTCAGACGCTTGATTATGCGTTAGCGAATTGAGGTTTCGTGATCGGTGAGTGAGAACGTGTTTTCTAGCTTTGGAATGGTTTAAAAGGTGGTTTATGGGAATTTAAATTTTTCTTGAAACTCAAAAGTAAGTATAAAAGATTTTCTCTCTCGGTCGTACTTTTTATGAAATGATTTATGCACTTGTTTTGAATTACATGGTCATACTTTTAAAACATGTTTTCATGTATGTTATCTACTATTTTTGATAATATATTGATGAATGATGCATTGATAAATGATCCTTGTAAGTATGGTTTATACTTGTGAAAGAATGGTATGATGCTTTGATTTAATTTGGTAAATAGCTTTAAAAAAAGTGAGGTTCATGGTTAATTGTGAATTATATTGGCAAGTGATGGTATGGAAATGGTTTTAAAAATGTTATAGGATATAGTTAGCCGACTATAGGGCTGAGTGCACTATAAATAAGTCGCCTTGGATGTCGAGGAGGTTGTGGTTCTGTCTCCATCCAAGTACCCTAATGGTCGAGGAGGTTGGTGTCTCGTCTCCCATTAGCGAGACCCTAACGATCGAGGAGGTTGATGTCCCGTCTCTCGTTAGTGGGTTAAGCATCTAACCGATGGTTGGGGTTGTTGTCCCTAAGGGGTTGTTTTCCCCGTGGTATGTGATTGTTTTGATATTCTGATTGAGACGGCTTGAAGTGTCAAGAGGACACTTGTTGAATCCGTGTATCCGATATGATATTTTGGAAATGGAACCTGGTTAATGATAACTTGTAAGCCAATATAATTTTTGATGTATCATGAGTTGTATAATGTGATTTAGGCATGTTTACTCTTTATGCTTTGCATATGGTGTGTTATGCATGGGAAGGCTTAAATTGAGGTTAGCAATGTGATTTGCCGTTGGTTTATGGTACATGTTGCATATGGTTTAATATGTTGGTTTTTTGAAAGGATTAAGTGCATGGTTTTCAAGGCATGATAGTTTAAATGTTAGTTTAAACGTGGATTGAAATGAGATTTCAATGTGGTTTTGAAACCGGTTTTAAATGCATTAATGGTGTGTTGTTTTTGAGCACTCCTCAGTAAGCCTAGTGTGCTTACGCTCTCTTTGTCCATCAATGCAGAGAATTAAAGTGAAGGCAGCAAGGGAGCAAGGCAATCTAAGTCCCTTACACTCGAAAGTATGTTTTTCATGTAGACTATGAATATGGGCAATATGGGTTTCCTTTGTTGTTTTGGGAGATGATGTTGAACTCCATATTTGAGCATGTTTGGTTTGTTGTTTTATACTTGTAAATGGCCTCTATTGGTTGGTTTTTGCCTTGTTATTGTGTTGAGGTTTATGATGTTTATGGTTGAGGATCGGTCCCTTAATATGTTAGCCTTTTGTCAGTGGCATGTTAGAGAGGTATGGTTTGCTTAAAAGAATGTTAAACCAACAAAAATGGACATTTTGGGTCCAGGTGTATCGGTATGCGACCCACCGTATCGGTACGGGTAAGCCCAACTAGGCTTGATGTATCGGTACGGGCCAAGAGCAAAATGGCGGGGTGTTTCAAAATGCGGGGGCATATCGGTACGGTTTTAAGCTACTGGATTCTGGAATTTGAAGAAATACAAGACCGTACCGATACGGGCCTAAGTGTATCGATACAGCCAATGGTTAAATTAGTTATTTGGCATCTTTTGAGATTATGTTTTCTTACGGTTTAGTCCTTGAATGTTGTGATTGTAATTGACTGAGCTTGGTGATTAATTTGAGCTGATTTTTGAAATGTGAGCTTGAAACTTGACTAATTGAATATTGGTAACTTTATTTTCAAAATAAGACCTTGAAACTTGTCAGATTTTCAATTTGGTCCTTAATTGCAAATTGGTGCAATTGGATGTCGATTCGACGCCCGATTGAGTTGTGATTTCACCCACTGTGAGTTTAAACACATAGGATGATAAAGTTCGTCTAGAAAAGATAAAAAATGGACGTGTTTCTGAGTAATTTCTTCATAGTTTACTTCGGTAAACCTAATGTAGCTCGCTTAGTTCAATCTTGCGACTAGGTCGGGTCAAGGGGGTTACACTATTGGTGGCACAGTGGTATTGGTTGGGACTTCCTCCTCAAACCCCGGTGGAGTCTCCGTTTGAGCAGATTCAACTTGGGCGGGTGAAACAGGAACGATGTCATCAAATTGTTGCGTTGGAGTGTGAACAGATTATGGGGTAGGCGACATTCCTTCGTGGACTTGATCCCTTGTACCAAGGTATTGTTAGAATAGTAGATAAATCTTCTCAGCCTTCTCTAGTTTCTACAGAATGAGCTCTTGGCACTTATAAATCAGGGAAAGTAATGCCAAGGCATCATTTGGCATTGATATGACAAGTTCTGCCTTAGGTGTTCTGGAATCAGACAACGGCTCGGCAGCCTTTCCCTTCTCCTTTGCATCACTGCAATTAGTTAGTTCCACAGTGCAGGAGTAATAAATCCTATGCTTTTTTGGGTGTTATTAGAATCGAGCTTTGGCACATTATGCAATCTACAAATCTTAGAGATTTAAGAAGGAAAAACCAAACTACCACTTCCCTTTTTGGAACACTTGTAGGTTTCCTCCACGATTAGATGACCTACGTTGATTTTGCTCCCCGCCATTATCGAAAATAGTCTTATTGTGCATTGTTGGTATAAGGTTGGCCTTCAAAACGTGGTTTCAACCCCTCGTCTATGGCTTCAGTGCCAATCGTTTCACAGTCCTGTGGCCTTTAGATGAAACAATCTATCTTGTGCCAAGTTTGAACAAGTCCTTCAAAATTAGCTTCTTCTTGGCATCATCCAAGGAGTCATTAAAGGCCAAATGTTCTTCTCTTGTACCATCCAACTCAAACAAACCATTGATATAATCAAACAAACGTCCTCTAAAAAATAGAAAAGATGAATCTTTTGTGGTGAGATGCGTGTAGAACTCACAAAGGACAGTGGAATCAACCTCTCTTGGTAGCTGGGAAAAGGTCTCCCATTGTGTGTCTTGACAATGGAAACTACCTCAAGTGAGAGCCCCAAATTAGGTTCTTCTTGAATTCAAAACCCTTCTCAGAACAGAAGGTATGAGCAACAAAGTTCACTTCATATTTCTTATTGTTTTCTTCATTAAAGAAAATCTTGAATGGTGCGGATGAAGATGCCATTGTAAAAGAAATTGGGGGAAATCAAAAAAAGATGAAGGAAAAGAATTTTGGTTCTTGCTTTCTTTCTGTGCGAGAGAGAATAGAGAGAGTAAAGATTTAGCTTTGGGGAAAAATTGGGATTAAATAAAGGAAGAAGAAATAGTTAAGTTGGTTTAATGGTGAGGTTAGTGGGGATAGTGATGGTTGTGGTAGTTATGCATGTTTAGGGAAGTGAGATGATGATGGTTTTTGTGTTTAATTGAGGTGACGAAGCGAGAAAGAAAAAAAAAGGTAAAATGTTTAGGTTAAAAATTCACAACGTGGAGATTTAACCTAGGGGGCTTAGGGCTTTCCCGCTCAGCCAAAAATCTTTCTCCCTTGGGCCTATTCTCACATAAGGTCCACGTGTCCTTTGATGGGTGTCCAAATGTAGGCCTATCTTGGCATGCTACCCAGGCGTACTACTCTAGCAAAATTTCTTACACTAACACTCACAAAGAAAAACCTTTCAAAGCAAAAAAAGAAAATAAAAATAGAAACGAACTAAAATATAAAAAGAAAGACAACTAACCTAACTATTTACAATGATCAAACGACGATGACAAGATTACTCAATCTATGCCATGAGAATGGTCTCCTTGGCATTACTTTGACTACCTTTCAAATAGTGCTTCACTCTCGCCGTTCACCTTGAATGTTGTCTCTGTTTTCAATTCCTTGATATCTAATACTCCATGAGCATAAGGCTTGGCATCTTCAAATGGTCCTGACCATCTGGACTTGAACTCTTCGGGAAATAACTTGTGCCTGGAGTTGAATAACAATACCTTCTACCCTAACTTGAATTGTCTAGGCAAAATTTTGCTATCATGCCATCTCTTCGTTCATTCTTTATACAACTTGGAATTCTCATAAGCTTGCATTCTGAATTCTCCCAGCTCATTTAAGTTTAGAAAATGTTTCTCACCTGCAACCCTCCATTCCATATTCAATTGTTTGGTAGCATATTTTTCCAAACACCAACTTGTAGGGAAATGCCCCTAGTGGTGTTTTGAATGTTGTTCTGTACGCCCACAAGGAATCATCTAGCCCCAAGGACCAGTCCTTCCTAGTTGGATTCACCGTCTTCTCCAAAATGTTCTTGATTTCTTTGTTCGAGATCTCTCCCTGGCCATTTGTTTGCGGATGGTAGGCAGTGGCAATTCTTTGTTGGATTCCATACCTGCACAAAGCTTTAGTGATTAGATGGCATTTAAAATGAGTACCTTCATCATGTATTATAGCTTCGGAGGCACCAAATATAGTAAAGACGTGCTTATGTAGAAACTTGGCAACAACCTTGACATCGTTTGATGGGAGAGCAACAACTTCAACCCACTTTGAGATGTAGTCTACACCACAAGTATGTATACGTTATCAAATGATAGAGGGAAAAGACCCATACCCATACATCAAACAGCTCTACTGGCATGATGTTCTGTAGTGGCAATTGATGTTTGTTGGAAATGTTTTTAGTATGCTGGCAACGGTCGCATACCTTGGAAAAATAATGGGCGTCTTTTAAAAGTGTAGGCCAGAAAATCCTGACTGCAACACTTTAGCCACTGTTTTCATTCCAGCAAAGTGTCATTCATATGGTGCTGCATGGAAAAGCTTGAGAATGTTTTGTTGCTCATCCTCTAGCACGCAACGTCGAATGATCTGGTCAGCACATTGCTTGAACAAGAACGAATCATCCCAATAATATTGACGTATGTCTCTCAGGAATCGCTTATTGGTATTACTTGCCAAGTCTGATTGCAAGCAATTGTTCATTAAGAAAATCATGTCTTATGACAGCAGGGTTGCCATCATCATAGTGGTGTTCTAATCGAAACAAATGATTAGCTACTTAATTTTCATTCCCCTTCTTATCTCAAATCTTATGGTCAAACTCTTGCAACAAGAGTGTCCATCGAATCAATTTGGGCTTGGCATCTTTTTGGCCAGAAGGTATTTGAGTGCCAAGTGAAATGTGTATACCACCACTTTTCTACCCACCAGGTAAGATCTAAATTTTTGAAAAGCAAAGAAAACTGCAAGGAACTCTTTCTTAGTTGTCGAATAGTTAATTCAGGCCTCATTCAATGTACATATGACATAGTATATGGAAATTTTTGCCATGCCTCTTTCCTAACACAGCTCCAATGACATTGTCACTGGCATCACAAATGAGCTCAATGGCTCATTCCAATCTGGTGCCACGACTATATGGGTATTGATCAACTTGTCTTTCAATTCTTGAAACTCTTTGAAACAAGAATCATCAAATGCAAAAGTGGTATTTTGTTTGAAAGGTAAATATAAAGGTTTAGAAATTTTTGAGAAATCTTTAATTAAACGACGGTAAAAACATGCATGTCCCTAAAAACTTCTAATACCTTTGACACTTATGGGTGCTGTAAATTGTTTGGTTACATCTACCTTTGCTTTGTCAACTTCTAGTCCCTTCTTGGTCACTTTATGTCCAATTACTATCCCCCCTTCACCATGAAGTGACATTTTCCCAGTTCAGGACTAGGTTGGTTTTAATATATCTCTGTAAAACAAGTTCCAAACTTTGAATACATTCCTCGAATGTTTTTCCAAACACCGAGAAGTCATGCATGAATACTTATAGGTTGTTCTTAATCATGTCAGAAAAAATAGACATCATGCAACGCTGAAACATTGCTGGGGTGTTACACAATCCAAAAGGCATTCTTCTAAAAGTGAATGTCCCATATGGACAAGTGAATGTAGTTTTCACTTGATCTTTTGACGCGATGGAAATTTAATTATAGCCTGAATAACCATCTAGGAAGTAATAAAATGCCTTACCTACCAATCTGTCCAACATCTGATCCATGAAGGGTAGTGGAAATGGGTCATTCCGTGTAGCATTATTTAGCCTCCTATAATCCATACATACTCTCCAGCCTGTCACGGTTCTTGAAGGGATTAGCTCATTTTTTTGTTCTAAACCACGGTCATTCCTCCCTTCTTTGGCACACACTACACTGAACTGACCTACCTATCAGAAATGGGATAAATTATCTCGGCATCCAGACATTTTATGACTTCTTTCTTGACTACCTCTTTCATGCTCGGGTTCAATCTTCTCTGCGCCTCGATTGTTTTACCATGGTAATCCTCTAGAATGATTTTATGCATACAGATTGTGGGACTTATCCCTTGGATATCAGCAAGGGTCCATCCACGGCTTGTTTTTGATTGTCCAATGTCTCTAGCAATCTCTCCTCTTGGTAATTGGTCAAATCAGTAGCAATACTCACTGGCAAGGTTAAGTTGTCTCCTAGGTAAGTATATTCAGGTGGCTTGGTAGAGGTTTCAATTTCAGTTCTGGTGGCTCCTCAATGGATGGTTTAGGTGTCTTGATTTCTCTACCAACAAACTTAAGTGGCTCAGGTCTACCAAAATAACTCAGGCCTCATTCAACATAGTTAGTTCCTCGGACTCTTCACTCATCGTATCTTCATCATCTAGTCTTCTGGCATCATCATCAATGTCTTGGAAAAGCTGTGCCATGTCCACGTAAAAAATGGACTCCATGATCTCAACAGCTCGACATTTCGTAAGTTCATCTGTATGCTTAAGAGCTTGAAAATGTTAAACGTAATCTGTTGGACATTCATACGCATAGTAAGCTCACATTTTTTAACATCAATTAAATTCCTACCCGTGGCAAAAAATGGTCCTCCCAAAATAATCAAGACATTAACATCAACCTCATATTCTAGAATAATAAAATTAGCAGGGAATATAAATTGATCCACTTTACCAACACATCCTCAATCTTACCCTTGGGAAGTGCATAGGATTGGTCTGCTAGCTGAAGTGTTATTGTGGTTGGTCTTGCTTCAATGCCAAGTTTTCTGAAAACTGACATTGGCAGCAGATTGATGCTGGCTCCCAAGTCACACAATGTCTTGCCCATGAATTTATTGCCAGTCATACATGGAATTGTGAAACTCTTGGGATCTTTCAATTTTGGTGGCAACCTATTAGTGGTCATTGCACTTCATGAATTTAACGTAGTTGGGAATTTTTTCGAGAGCTTCCACTAATAGAATGTTAATCTACAGTTGTTTAAGAAATTCCAAGAAGCGCTTAAACTGTTGATCTTACTTGTGTTTCTAGAGCCTTTGTGGAAAAGCTGGTGGTAGATAAACAAACGCTAGTTTTGTTGGTTTTGCCAAGGTATTGCTGGCATCAGATTGCGATCTAGCATCATATTGGGGTCTAGAATTATCAATTTTTGCCTCTTCTTTCTCAGTTTCTGTGGGTTCTTCCGTTAGCACTAATCTATCGACCTATCAAACAATAGGTTTTTTGGGAGGTGTTACATTCTCAACTTGTTTGCCACTTTGGAGAGTGACAACTTTCTTTGTTCTTGCTGAGCATCCTCTGTATCAGTTGGCAGAGTCCCTAGAGTTCTAGCATTAAGTGCACGAGCAATTTATCCTATCTAAACCTCCAAGTTCCTCATCGATGCTGCCAGGCCCTGGATGGTAGCATTATTAAGCTTCGTATACACTTTTAGAGTATTCTCACTAGAAGGATTTTGTATTGGAGGTGAATTATTCTTCGCTCTCAGTGGCATTACATTCTGGTTGAAACCGGGTGGTGTATTGGTGCTCTGACATTGAGCATTAAATTGGTTACCTCCCTGGTTCGACCATGAAAAGTTTGGGTGCTACTTATACCCCACATTATATGTATCGGAGTACAAGTTGTAATTGCAGTTGTAGTTGCCAACAAAATACATCGACTCTAGGTTTGCCGAGCATTTCTCCATGATATGGTCGTCACTATAATAGTGTAAAATGGTTCAAATACCATTACCTCTCAGACTTTAGTAGGCTTTTGCAGTGTCTTCACTATATTAGCGAGGTTGGCAATTTGAGCATTGATTGGTGAAAGTGCATCAAGTTCCAACTTTCTAGATGCTCTCGTCCTGACTCTCAATCTGGTGATAGGATATTGGAGATCATTGGTGACAATCCTTTCAAGGATGTCATATGCCTCCGTGTATTCCTTGCCTAGCAACGAACCGTTTGCCGAAACATCAACAATAGTCCTGGCATGAGCATTAAGTCCATTATAAAATGTTTCCATTTGGGTCCAAGTAGAGAATCCATGCATGGGACATCTCCTCAACAGGTCTCCAATAGATGATCCATCAAATTGTCCCATATTCAATAAAGTATGTATCATTACCAATTTAAGTTCAAAATTGACTATATTTACCTTGGGACCAACTAGACCTAGCATCAAATTGTCTATATTTGGTGCCAAATATTCTTGGATAGGTTTCTCTTATAGGTTTTTAACAGCAACCGCAGGTGCTGGTGGTATCCCATTATATATTGGTGGATTCTCTTCATTGTTTACGACATAGTATACTCCACCATTTACGTTTAGAGTCATCTCTCAAAATTTTCTTTTTAACTTACGCGGCTCCTGGTCATACACAAAACAAGGAAAGTAAATAAAAATAAACAAAAACAAGCAAAAATTAAAACAATAAATTCCATTGCAATCCCCAGCAACGACGCCAAAAACTTGTCGACTGACTAATTGACTGGCAAATAATTGATGAATGAATGTAAATATGCAGTAAATAATGCCAAGTTTAGGTCTTTTTGCATGAAAGTATGCACGGTTAGCAAGTAATACAACAATAAGCTGAGTATCGTATCCACAAGGATTGTTCGGGAATTCAATGCCACAATAATTTCTTGTGAAATGAAATAAACAAGTTAGTGATTAAGATTGGGTTTGACTTAAAAAAATGACAAAAGGAAAACACAATGAAAATTCGGGTAGTTTGGTAAACAAGTGTATTCAAATGGATGGTTAAGCGTTAGCAAGGGATGCTTGGATTTCACGGTAGCTAAGCCAGCAATTAATAACTTTCAGCCTTGGTTTTATTGTCGAGAAGATTTTAAAAGGTAGTATTTCCTCTGTCGACGGCAATATCCTAAGTTAATTATGATCAAATCCTACATGTCTATAGTGATGTTTTTCTATAACCAACTTGATAAAGTTTTAATCTTTTCTCCTAAGGGGTAGATTCATTCCCAAAGTAAGCTCGTCTACTTGAACATCTTCTTTCGAAGTTTCTCACCTTAGTACCTGACAATTAATCATTATCTCCTAAGACTTTTAAGATATTAAGAGATAATATGTATGTAATGCCAACTGTTGTATGGAAAATAATTAAAGAAAAATAAGCACTAGAAAGATAGACAAAAATGTCAAAGCATTCAATTATTAAAAGCTGAAAAATAGCTGGCGTTCATCGTAAAAACATCCCCAAATAACATAAGAAATTAGTCCGTGGTTGGGGGAACCATCAACACCATATAATTTTCAAATAAAACCATCACAAAACTAGAATTAAAATAAAGAGAAATGGACAAAGAAGGGGATCCGCCGATGCAGCCCTCTGATGGGTCCATAGGCACTCGTGGAAACCCTAGATCGAGTTTTGAATTGAAAGTTTGTTATGTTAGAGTATGCCCAAAGACCAATCATAAGATGATTGTAAATGACATTTATTTTACCTTGTTTATTCATAAAGAGGCATTTCCATTATTATTTTCAGTTACAATTCTGCATGCATAAATAAACTGAATTATAATAAAGTCCTTAGAATAATATGGTTATTCTAAAATGTTCTTAGTCGAGTATTATTGTGAGCATGGAAAACAATAATGCATTAAGACTAATATGTAGTTGATTAATGACAAAGTGTTGTCATTGACATGGAGATGTCAAAATCAATGCATAAGTATGTGTTAGAGAATGACATACTGGACTGACCCGCTATGAGCATGTTTCTTGGATTATTATGTGACAGCCACAATATTGGTCAGAGTGATAACTACATGATCCTCAGACTTGAGATCATCATTATTTCAACATCGTGAGTGACATATTTTGATACGATCAAACGTGTGTCGTAACTGACTACACTATAAAGACTAATATTGGATATGTCACAATCTATGTAGTGGAATATGGTTGATCAAGATAGGATTTGTCCCTCCTACATAATAGGAGTAATATCGTAGGCCACTTAATTGAGTGAGACTAGAAATGCATGGCATGCTCAGATAAGTTGATATGAGATATCATAGTTATTCGTTTATAATAGTCTACTCAAGATATCAAGAAACATTAGATGGACTATACAAGTGTGATTGTTCCATGACTTGTGTCAAATCTAGATGTAAAGGACAAAATGATGTAAAACATAAATAGAGTTAATCATGAAAAGGTTATGTCGAATCATGATTTCTTGTAACTTAGGTGACAATGACATATTGCTAGATATCACTCATTGTTTGTAATATTAGAAATGTTCTAATATTTACTACTAACGTTACATGAACCTACAGGGTCACACCTACAGTTGAAATGAGCATATATTAAACGAATTATATATGTACAAATTTGTTGTACACGGATTTAGTTAAATTAATATATATTTGATATATATAATTTAACTATTGGGTAAATATTAAAAGAAAAATAATTATTTTAATTATGACTCTTTTAATATATAAAAAATATAATTCGATTTAAATCAATATATATATATTGAAATCCTAGTTAAGTTGAATTGGGATTATATATATTTAATATATATTAAAATCCTAATTAAAGTTGAATTGGGATTATATATATATGTATTAAAATCCCAATTAAAGTTGAATTGGCATTATATATATTTAATATATATATTAGAATCCTAATTAAGTTGAATTGGGATTATATATTTAATATATATATTAAAATCCTAATTAAGTTGAATTAGGATTATATATATATATTTAATATATATATTAAAATCCTAATTAAAGTTAAATTGGGATTATATATATTTAATATATATATTGAAATCCTAATCTGAGTTGAATTATGATTACAAATGCTATATAAAGGCATGAGAGATCTAGCAGTTATTAATGCGTTTTGGAAAAACCCTCTAAATAGTTTAGAGAGTTTTTTATGCTTGTTTCCTTCTAAATGGTTTAGAGAGTTTTTATGTACTCGTTTCAACTAGGTGAACTACGTAGAGGTCAGAGGGATATTATTGCGGCTTAAGAATCGACATCGTGGAATCGTGATTGAATATCTATATCCTCCAAACTCAGAATTCTAGATTTTAAACAGGTAATTCTTCACCCTTATTCACCGCGATTCGTTCCTCGTACATGGATATTTGGTGGTAATCGTCGGATAATTTTTCTGCTGCACCATGGGGTGTACTGGCATGATCCAACAGTGGTATCAGAGCCACATGTACGATACGGATTCAGGTTTTAATTACTTGGGTGATGTAATTGTATGAGATACATGTTATTTTTCTTATTTAGCGAATATATGATATTTGTACGAGCAAATCTATTCAATCACGATTAATCTGTTAACCCAATTAAAAGATGTTCCTGAGATTGATGATTAAGAGTTAATCATCAAGATCTTTGTTGATAGGGTTTGAAAGATTGTATGTTAATTGTTAGCATATTCAATATGAACTTTTAAGGTTTTAGATGTTAAGTATTAACATACTCGTGTTATAGTTATATATTAGACTAATGGTCAATTTATAGATTTCGTGTGGGAAGTAACAAGAGTTGTTCCAGTAAAAACCTCGTAGATTTTAAAATCCTGAAGAAAAAAAACGCGATAATATTGATAAAATTTATCAAGTCGTGAGGTTTTTACACAACAATTAAGATGTTGATCTTAAAAAAAATCTCTGCCGAAGACCGGGCAGGGGTAACCCCGCCAGCAGCTACAAGTCCGCTGAAACCTGCAAGGGCTTGACCCCTGCGTAGGAACAATCTAGAAATACCTCAATTACAAACCTCGTCGTTACTATGTTTGTTTATGCACGGTGTTTGGAATGCATGGTTATAGCCCATTTAGTTTTATTTATAAGGTTTTATAAATACGGTCTGCGTGTCGTGTCTTTCTCTAAGTCCGCTGAAACCTGCAAGGGGCTTGACCCCTGCGTAGGAACAATCTAGAAAGACCTCAATTACAAACCTCGTTGTTACTATGTTTGTTTATGCACGGTGTTTGGAATGCATGGTTATAGCCCATTTAGTTTTATTTATAAGGTTTTATAAATACGGTCTGCGTGTCGTGTCTTTCTCTACGCCTATTGTAATTCTCTTTTCATCTTACTCCATCGTATGTAAAACAAATTTCTAAAATTGTAATCTATACAAAGAAACATGGACTAGAGGAACAGAAGTGTGGGCCAACAGAAAGATGCTTGAGAAGTGTTTTTATCTTTAGAATAATTTGGTTCTCCCATTGGCTTGGGATGGGCCACCTTAGGATATGGGCTATAACTATTGTATTCATATTTAGTGATTTTCATGTATATGATAAAATGAATATATGAGATGCATGTTAGTTAATTGATAAGATCAAATGTTAAATGGTGAGATAATATTCACAAAACCCCTCCATATTTAATTAAAATTAGTCATCCAATATTAGCCCTTGTTAAAACCTCGATCGGTACTATGTAGGTTTTGCCAAAGCAAAATACTTAGATCTATCTTGGTTAAACGTGATGAATAAGCAAGTGATATTTAGTGGTAGTAATATTGGTTAAACTAGGTTGTTCTAATAAGATTAGAAACCTAAAGACTAATGATTGTTCAAGAACTTTGGTGATGGAAAAACAATACGAAAGTGAATGTCTAGGATTGGTTCTTTGAAAGACTTGGTATTTAAGCGTGCCCAGTACACCACCTCTCTTTTCATAAGTTACCTATCTGGTGCATTGTTCATTATTTTTCTTTCTATTAGACCATATGAACTTTTGTTTTGGACAAGTAGTTGTTCATCAAATATAGGAATTACATGAGATGTAATTAGCAAGTGTTGCTTACCTAAATAATTGGAATCTAGGAGTAAAGCCAAAGCTAACTTAGAATGAAATCAAATATGGATCTTTACCCACTAGAAATACTTTTAGCAAGTTTTTCAATTTTGAGGGTTTTTAATAGTGGGCATGTTATTACTTTATAAACATGATAAATAGGTACTTATAAAATATATTTTATTGTTGTAGACTTATTATAAATTTTTTTTATCATTGAGATCGGTCCTTGAGAAGGACAAGTTGAACGACGTAAACTACCTTGACTGGTCACTGGAAGGAAAAATGTTTCCATTAGTAATAAGACATGTCATTGTAAAAGGAACTACTCCATTTATCTTGAAAAGTCAAGAAGGCAAATTAAAGCGGAACGTCCGCCTTGAATATTTATGTTATTGATATTAATTTATCAACACCTACTTCTTGGGTATTGGATACCGGTTGTGGTTCTCATATTTTTACATTTGTATAAGGAATTGCATTAGCTATAGGAACATATACTTTATCTTTGCCTATTGGAATTAATTTATGTTTAGAGGATTATTATTTTGTGTCTAGTTTGACTAAAACATCATTTCGATTTCTTGTTTAGACAAGATTGGTTTTGAGATAATTATTAAGAATAGTTGTTGTTCTTTTATCTCGATAATGTTTTCTATGGTGTGACACAATTAATAAAAGGCCTCTATACTTTGGATCAAGAGAATTCCATTTACAACATAAATACGAAAAGATAAAAAACAAATGACTCTAATCAAACTTATCTTTGGTATTGTCACTTGGGTCACATAAGTGAAAAATGCATTTCAAAACTTCATAAAGATGAATTTTTGGATTCATTCATTTTTCAAGCAACTAGATGTATGCGAACCTTGCTTATTGAGAAAGGTGACCAAAGCTCCTTTTAATGGTAAAAGTGAGCAAGCAAGTGATTTATTGAGATTAATACATAGGGATGTATGTAGACCAATGAATACACAGGCCAGAGGATGGTTTCAATACTTCATTAGTTTCATAGTTGACTTCAATGAATATGGGTACATTTACCTAATGCATCATAAATCTAAAGCCCTTGAAAAGTTCAAGAAATTTAAAAATGAAGTACAAAATAAACTAGGAAAAAGCATTAATGCTCTTCGATCAGATCAAGGAGGAGAATACGTAAGCTTAGAGTTTGGTGACCTTCTTAAGGAATATGGGATTGTCTCACACCTCATGGTACTCCAAAATGGAATGAAGTTTCAAAAGAAGAAATTGAACATTGTTAGACATGGTTCGATCAATAATGAGTCATACTGATCTTCCGGTTTCTTTTTGGGGACATGTGCTAAAAATAGTTACTTTCACACTAAATCGTGTTCCATCTAAATTAGTTCAAAAGACACCATATGAGATATAGACTAGAAATGTCCTAGTATGTCTTTCATGAAAATTTGGGGATGCAAAGCTTATGTTAAACATAAGATATCTATAAAGCTCGAACCCAAATCTCATAAATGTAATTTTGTGGGTTATCCTAAAGAAACTAAAGGATATTATTTCTTCAATCCTACCGAGAACAAAGTGTTTGTAGCTCAAACATGAATCTTCCTAAAAAGATAATTTGTTTTCTAAAAGGGAAGTGAGAGAAATATTGAACTCAAAGAAATTCGAGATCAACCACATATCATTGAACAATAGCTTGAACAACGACAAGTTCCACAAGTTGTTGAGGAACATTTAACAATTTTGGAAAGACAACCACTGCGAAGATCTTTGAGAGAATGTAATACGCCTGAGAAATATGGATTTCTAGTCACATTGCATGGTGTTGTTATCTTCATTGATCAAGATGAGCCTAGGACTTATCAAGAAGTAGTGATGGGCCTAGACTCTAAGAAATGGCTAGAGACCATGAAATTTGAGATAGATTCCATATCAGAAAACCAAGTTTGGACCTTGGTTAACCCATCTCTAGGGGTTAAGCCCATAGGTTGCAAATGGGTTTTAAAAGGAAAAGTGACATGGATGGTAATGTGCAAACATACAAAGTGCGATTAGTCGCTGGGGTTTTGGTTAAATTCATGGTATAGACTATGATGAAACTTTTTCACTTGTTGCTATGTTTAAATCCATCTAGATCTTACTTGCGATAGGTGCATTTTATAATTATGAGATATGAAAAATGGATGTTAAAACCGTTTTCCTTAATGGAAAACTAGATGAGGATGTGTACATGACACAACCTGCAGGTTTTATCGATCCAAAAGATGCCAAAAAAATATGCAAGCTACAAATGTCCATTTATGGATTGAAGCAAGATTCTCGAAGTTGGAATATTCGTTTTAACGATGCAATCAATTTGATTTTATCAAAAATGAAGATGACTCGTGTGTTTCCAAGAAAATTAGTGGAAGCATTATAATATTCTTGGTAATGTATGTGGATGACATAATGATAATAGGAAATGACATATCTAGCTTACAGTTTGTGAAAACTTGGTTAGGAAAATGTTTTTCCATGAAAGACTTGGGTGAGGCAACATACATATTAGGAGTCAAGATCTATAGAGATAGATCAAGATGACTTCTAGGACTGAGTCAAAATACATACATAGAAGAAGTACTTAAAAGGATTCACTATGGAAGAATCCAAAAGAAAAGGGTTCTTACCTATGAGACATGAAATTTCACTCCTGGAGGAAATGTGTCCTTCAACATCTTAAGAAAGAGAGCAAATGAGTAAGATTCCATATGCTTCAGCAATTGGATCTATCATGTATGCCATGTTATGTACTCGTCTAAATGTATCATACGCTTTAAGTATGACAAGTCGATGCCAGGTAGATTCCGGTGAAGGTCACTGGGTCGCAGTTAAAAGGTTATATTGATGTCAACTTTCAAACCAATAAGGATGATTCATGATCGCAATCGAGTTTTGTGTTATGCCTTAATGAAGGCGCTTGAGCTGGAAAGGTTAAAAGAAAGATACAATAGCTGATTCTACAACAGAAGCCGAGTATATTGTAGCATGCGATGCTGCAAAAGAGGGTGTTAGGATCAAGAAGTTCATATCTGAACTAGGGATTGTGCCAAACATTGTGAATGCTATAGATCTACGTTGTAATAACAACGGAGCCATCGCAAAAGCAAAGGAACCTAGATCTCACCAATGATCCAAACACATACTTAGCGTTACCATCTTATTCGAGAAATCATAGATCGAGGAGATGTGTAAATATGTAGGATACCAACAAATGATAACATTTTCGATCCACTGACAAAGCCTCTGATGCAGCAGAAGCATGATCGTTACACTAAGTCATTTGGTATTAGATACATGAGTGATTGGTCTTAGTGCTAGTGGGAGATTGTTAGAGTATGCCCAAAGACCAATCATAAGATGATTGTAAATGACTTTTGTTTTACCTTGTTTATTCATAAATTTGCATTGTCATTATTATTTTCAGTTACAATTCTGCATGCATAAATAAAATGAATTCTAATAAAGTCATTAGAATATTATGGTTATTCTAAAATGTCCTTAGTCGAGTATTATTGTGAGCATGGAAAACAATAATGCATTAAGACTAATATGTAGTTGATTGATGACAAAGTGTTGTCATTGACATGGAGATGTCGAAATCAATACATAAGTATGTGTTAGAGAATGACATACTGGACTAACCCGCTATGAGCATGTTTCTTGGATTATTATGTGGCAGTCACAACATTGCTCATAGTGATAACTACATGTATGATCCTCAGACTTGAAATCATCATTATTTCAACATCGTGGGTAACATATTTTGATACGGTCAAACGTGTGTCGTAACTGACTACACTATAAAGAATGATATTGGATATGTCACAATCTATGTAGTGGAATATGGTTGATCAAGATAGGATTTGTCCCTCCCACATAATAAGAGTAATATTGTAGGCCACTTGATTGATTAAGACTAGAAATGCATGGCCATGCTCGAATAAGTTGATATGAGATATCATAGTTATTCGTTTATAATAGTCTACTCAAGATATCAAGAAACATTAGATGGACTATACAAGTGTGACTGTTCCATGACTTGTGTCCAATCTAGATATAAAGGATAAAAGGATGTAATACATAAATAGAGTTAATCACGAAAAGGTTATGTCGAATCATGATTTCTTGTAACTTAGGTGACAATGAAATATTGCTAGATGTCACTCATTGTTTGTAATATTAGAAATGTTCTAATATTTAATACTAACATTACATGAACCTACAGGGTCACACCCACAGTTGAAATGAGCATATATTAAACGAATTATATATGTACAAATTTGTTGTACACGGATTTAGTTAAATTAATATATATTTGATATATATAATTTAACTATTGGGTAAATATTAAAAGAAAAATAATTATTGTAATTATGATTCTTTTAATATATAAATAATATAATTTGATTTAAATCAATATATATATATTGAAATCCTAGTTAAGTAGAATTGGGATTATGTATATTTAATATATATTTTGAAATCCTAATTAAAGTTGAATTGGGATTATATATATTTAATATATATTGAAATCCTAATTAAAGTTGAATTGGGATTATATATATTTAATATATATATTGGAATCCTAATTAAGCTGAATTGGGATTATATATTTAATATATATATATTGAAATCCTAATTAAGTTGAATTGGGATTATATATATATATTTAATATATATTACAATCCTAATTAAAGTTAAATTGGGATTATATATATTTAATATATATATATATTGAAATCCTAATATGAGTTGAATTAGGATTACAAAGGCTATATAATGGCATGAGAGATCTAGCAGTCATTAATGTTTTTTGGAAAAAAACCCTCTAAATAGTTTAGAGAGTTTTCTTTATGCTCGTTTCCTTCTAAATGGTTTAGAGAGTTTTTATATACTCGTTTCAACTGGGTGAACTACGTAGAGGTCGGAGGGTTATTGTTGTGGCTTAAGAATCGACATCGTGGAATCGTGATTGAATATCTATCTCCTCCAAACTCAGAATTCCAGATTTTAAACAGGTAATTCTTCACCCTTATTCACCCCGATTCATTCCTCGTACATGGATCTCTGGTGGTAATCACCGGATAATTTTTTTGCTGCGCCATGGGGTGTACTGGCGTGACCCAACATGTTACGCACCAAGATAAGATAGGCACGTTATCTTCTTATTGTAACACTCCTTACCCGATCTAGAAGAAAAACGTTTAAGAAGTGTTACCAAATGAAAAACCACACAAACAAATGATTTCTTAACTAAGCAAGTAACCCAAAATCACGGATATTTAATTTTTTTTAGATATTTGATAGGTTTGACCCAAACCTTAAATCATGTACAAACAAATATACATATATTAAGCAATACTCATCAACCATTAGTTTGTAGCATACTATTGATTTATATTTATTTCATATCACAAAGTTACCTCAATTCTACAAACACGTAGAATTCTTTTCATTTATACACATTATTGATCTCAGATCTATTACTAAATTTCATACCCCTAATCGTTTCTAGGACATATTGGTCAATGTTCAATATTGCTCAAGATAACAAAACCCATCGTTTAAAAATCTTTAAGCTCACAAGTTGTGTTATTTAAATTTATAGCTTATTATTGAAGATTACTATCCAAGCATCATGTATTACAATCAAACATATATCCAAGGTAGCAAGTATTCGGATAACCTATCTAACCTAGCTTTACCCACAAGAAACATTCGAACATCATAATTAACATAGCTAAACCAACAAGCAAACGTGAGACATTATAGGTCATTTACAAAAGGGTTATAGCTACATCTAAAACACTAAGATCAAGGTTATTTCAAAACTTGAACCAACCATATTCAATTACATATAACTTTCGCATTGTAATACTTTACACGTATTCGTTGGCATGTTTACCGATCTTTTATTTTAATCATCAATCTAAACTTACAACTACGTTATCTTTTTAGGGTTAACACTGGTTAATAAACATATATATGTATATCATCCCAAAAGCACACAAGATATCATAGTATTCTAACAACTTAAGGCAAATATAGTTAATTAGACAACCATACACTTTTACCAACTATTATCACACACATAGCAAGCAACTATAAAATAATTAAAGGCCCCTTGTAAAACTTCAAATACTTATAAACATATGAAAACAAACAAAACATTATAATGCACAATGCATCCTTAACAACTATGTGCCACCATTTAGGAGATCAGAGGAGAAATACGAACATACTTCTTGTACTTGTGACCCGACTGAAGCTCGAAGACAAGCACATCCAAGTGGCACCCTGAAAGGTAGAGAACGGATTTAATTAAGTATAAACATACTTAGTGAGGTACTTGAATTGTTTAAAAGTAAGATTAACCATTTTATCCTTTCAATGATAGACCAATAAACAATTACACATCTAAGCTTGGACAAGAAGTTAGTTAATCCAAGGTAAGATATCTGTACAACATGTATATAAAATTCCAAGGTCATCCAACATATCATAAGCACTTGAATATTCAAGCAAATCAAACATGTAAGCTTTTTAACAAGCTTATCTAATCACACAAGGATATAAATTAGAATAAACAACACTTTACTTGTTATACAAGTCACTTTTACGATTCATTGATTTATTTATAAACTTTCTTATTTTCTTTTATCTTAGCCTTGCAATTCAAACAATCTAATTTACTTGTACATCTTTTGTTATAATCATTCATAGTACCATTAATTCATGTTTATACATTTATATATACAAAATGGTCCAATATGTAATTGATTATATCCAAAGAAATCCTCAAATCATATGCATACTTATATAGATTCAAAACAGTCCATTAAATACTTGAATTTATCCAAAACGGTCCTCAAATCATATGTATACTTATATAGATTCAAAACAGTCCATTATATACTTTAATTTATCCAAAACAATCCTCAAATCATATGTGTACTTATATAGATTCAAAACAGTCCATTATATACTTGAAATTATCCAAAACAACCCTCAAATCATATGTATACTTATATAGATTCAAAACAATCCATTATATACTTGAATTTATCCAAATCAGTCCTCAAATCATGTGTATACTTATATAGATTCAAAGCAGTCCATTATATACTTGAATTTATCCAAAACAATCCTCAAATCATATGTATACTTATATAGGATTATACCCATTCATGTTTAACCTCTCCGATTAGGGTTCAACAGGATTATACCATACTTTAATTCACCAATAGGTAATATGTGCTTATTTCATTACATTCGAAACTTAAACCTATTATAACTTATCCCACACCAATATTCGAACATGATATCCAAGAATTAACTTAGCCATCAAACGACCATAAGGCATATTAGACCAATTACAATGACTAGAGCATTTTTTATGAACTCATATGCATTTGTAATCAAAAGATGATCTATTTACTCTCTACATACATCTCATTTAAATCGAATGATAAGGTCACATGGCCACAAGATCTCAAACATAACATTCCATATACTTGTTTTACTTAAATCATAAGAATATCAAACATTACATATCATAGACATGAGTTACTTATCACGCAAGTCATTAGACATAACATGTCACATCATAGGTTTCTTAATATGCAAGGCATCAAACAATACATATCATAATCATATACAAAGCATATCCTAGACATAACATATCATGAATAGAGCATATCATAAACATGGCATATCATAGTCATAGCATATTATAGTTAAGACATATCATTAGTTACTTGTCATATAAGTCATCAAGGTAATTCTTTAATTTACTTTGAAATTTCATTATTTCAACTTTAACATAGCCTTGTGAATCAAGTAACAGCCTAGGTACACGAATCCCCAACCAACTATCGCCAAAATATAACAGTACTCGTAGTACTGATCAACCCTTTCTACTGTAGCCAAGTGACCACAACACTCCCTCCTACTGTTGCCAAATAAGGACCGTAGTCCACCCCAAAACTGATCTCTATGGACTCTATGGCATGCCAACTATACCTAACACTGACTCGAGACCAAGGCTTTCACATTCATCTTATCTTTATTAGAGACAGATTGAGCATAGCTCCTTATCAAAAATCATATCAACAAAGCTTATTACTTTTCATATTAGGCATATATTCACCTCATGTGAATTTCTCATTCTAGATGAGTATTACTCCATATTCTTATCACATTGCCACCAAGGCTTATTTCACAAAATTTCTCAAGTTCAATCATGTGTAACTTTAAAACATAGTAGGCATTTTGTAGTATCTTGAACATAATCAGGTGCATATAATTTTCATAACATTTCAAACATATTCAATCACATATACCTTTCAACCAAACTTCATATCATAGAGTACCTTTCAATAAAGTACTTACCATGTATCGAAGCTTAGCCATATTTAGCACAATTAAACTTTTGCGAGCAGACAAAATCAATTAAAGTAAGAATGAAGATGCTCGGGATAGTTTCACTCTATCTTGAGATTTTAAACTACACTCACCTCTTATCCCAAAGTTACGGGATACTTGAATCCTTAACCATATCTTGCTACTCATCTGCATCCTTTCCTAACTTCTTCTTGGTCTAAAATTAACAAGAGTGAAATGATGCATTAGAATAGGTCCTAACATCCATTCTCATGTAAACTATTCAATCCACATGTGCATCAAAAACTTCATGAAAATCAGTTCATTAACATACGCAAATATACGTATACATATAGACACATTAGAAAAACTTTTAGCTTATTTGTTTCCATCCAAAAATAGTTTACAATTGACTTCCCTAGATGCAAAACAATTTCCAATTCATATACATACATTCACATGCTCAAATCAGTCCATTTATGCTCTTATATACTCAAAACAGGGCAGCCACATCCGTATACATTTTAGCTCAACAAAACAGTCCCTAAGACACTTGTGACACTTTATACATTCACAAAATAGTCTGTCCTTGTTTATTTTGACTCAAACCAGCCCTTATGGTGCATATAACCAATTCTATATCCATAAAAATAGTCCCTTATCATTTACCAAAATATAGAGCAGTCCTTATATTAGCATACCTTCTTATTTACTCTAAAACAGTTCATTATTATTGGTATTGATACAATGCAGCCCTTAACATGTATATATATCCATTTGTATGTCTACAAGGCAGTCCATTTAGCATTCATTTTATTATTCAAAACTGCATTTGTTTAGCATACAAAACTACATACATTTCACATTCAAAACTGCATTTGTTTAACATACAAAACTGCTATCGGACAGCCGTACTGTCCATAATCAATTCCAGATTTTAACCATATGTTAGAAAATTAATTCGTTTGCACCATTAAAAACTAGAATTACAGACCTTTTTAACCATATATGACAAGATACCTAATTTATTTTGAGTAAATACAGTTTTTCTTTTCAAAAAACCTAAACTATTGTTGCCAGGCAAACTGCGCATTACTCGCTTAAAAATTCATGTATTCCATTTTGTACATCGGAATTAATACAATGCAGTCTTTAACATGTATATATATCCATTTGTATGTCTACAAGACAGTCCATTTAGCATTCATTTTATCATTAAAAACTGCATTTTTTTAGCATACAAAACTGCATACATTTCACATTCAAAACTGCATTTGTTTAGCATTCAAAACTGCATACATTTCACATTCAAAACTGCATTTGTTTAACATACAAAACTGCTATCGGGCAGCCGTACTGTCCTTACTTAATCGATTCCATATTTTAATCCGTACTTCAGAAAATTAATCCGTTTGCACCTTTAAAACCTAGACTTATAGACCTTTTTAACCATATATGACAAGATACCTAATTTATTTTGAGTAAATACAGTTTTTCTTTTCAAAACACATAAACTACTGTTGCCAGGCAAACTGTGCATTACTTGCTTAAAAAATTGTGTATTCCATTCCGTACATCAGAATTTCAAACCGTTTACACCATTAAAAAGCTAACTTACCTTTCTAAACATATATGTCTTGAAATTTTAACCCTATTTTAACTACTCCAAACAGTCCACAATGATCATCATAATATAAAACTGTCCCATATATTTTCTACATATCTAAAACAGCCCCTAAAAGTTTATCAATCAAATTTAACTCTTAATTAATCAATTCAATCTTAAGTTCATTCTTAAAAAGTCTTTCCACAATCAATTTAGATCATAACAGTCCTTATGCTTTCATTCATGCACAATTCAATTCCAAATTTGAATTCTATCAAGCCCTAGTTTCAATTTACATTCAAACACCAAATCTACTATCACACAAGACCTTATTCGAAGGTTCACATAAATCATTCATGTTTACTTAAACATTACAAGTTCCTAATCACAATATTCACCAAATTTGCATGAATTCAAATCTATTTCATAGCATCCTAATTTCTCACCTAACGTACATACATTTCTACCAACAATTTCTACGTTTACTTGTATACAAAAGAAGAACAAGATGTATATATATATATATACATCACTTTCAGGTTGGTATTTGATTATGAACTCCAATTGAGCTAATTTAATCCAACATGGAATCTCCTCTCACCTAACTTCAAACTCTCGGTTATGGAGGAAAAGAGGAAAAAAAGAAAGATGATGAATAGTGTTCATCTTTCTTTCATTTTCCCTTAGCCAAGTTACCCACTCCTTGCCACCTTACTAGATCCTCACGTGACAAGTGTCTAAGTCCCTTGTTTAATAAAAATTTTGCGTTCAAACTCTAGTGTTTATTATGGATTCTTTTAAGTCCTACACATAAGACTCCATACTTGTTCATGATTCCCAATTAACCCCAACCTTGTAATTGATTATACTAAGAAATTTCCAAACAATTGAGTCACGTTCGAAAATAATATAAAAAATTCTAGGTCGTATTTTGGGGTATTGCAGGTAATCATATTTTTAAAACTCCTTAATCGGTCCTTTAACTCTTTCAATTATTAATGCTAAAATAAACACTTTTAATCTAATTGAGTCACAATTCAAATGGTAGCATGTTCCTAGACCAAAATTTAGGGTATTACGATTCTGGCATTTGGTTATTATGCAAAAATAAAATTAAGAAACATTCGAATTGGTAACATACTTCTAAGCCGTATTTTGGGATGTTACACTTATCCTCTTTTAAATTTGAGCTGATCTGTTTTTGACTAGGGCTGACGTCATCGACCTTATTCCTTTGCCAACCGAGATTGGCAATCCTCGTCCTACTTTTTCCAACTACTACTCTACATTTCTATTCTGGTCCTTAGCTTTGCTCTGCCAACTGCTCCTATCTTGCTCTGCCCACCACAACAAAGAAATACACCTTTACCCTAGCAAAAGAAACGTTAACTCCTTGATGCAAATGCATGATTCTTCTAGCTAAATGCTTGAATATGTACTCAAATTTAAGCAAAAGCATGGCAATATATATATATATATATGTGAAAAATAGTACATTTAAGGAGTTAATAATCTTCAAGTTCTTTGCTTCTATGATGGTAGTCTTTTTGAAGTCACATGAATCAAGAAGTGAGTAAATCAACTTCATCGCAAGCTTGTCTTCCGGGATCATTTCTCTAAAACCTTTAAGTCCATTCACAATGGAGGAGAACCGATCGAACATAGCTTTGATATCTTCTTCCGGGTCCATCTTGAAGTTCTCATACTCAAGGTTGAGAACACCAATCTTGTTCTCCTTTACTTGATTGATTCCTTCATGAGTGACCTCAAGCTTGTCCCAAATTTCCTTGGCACTTGAGCAAGAATATGACTTTGCAAACTTATCGGGTCTAAGAGCATAAAGTAATATGTGCTTATCTTTATCGTTGAGTTGTATCTTCTTTTGATCTTCCGCACTCTATTCTACCTTGCTTCTTTGTGGAACAAACTGGCTATCAAGAACAATATCCCAAAGATGATAGGTTGGCTCTCATGAAAAATAACATCATATTCTTCTAATAGGTATCATCGGTACCGTTGAAGTAAGAAGGCTTGTTGATGGATTGCGCCATGATCTCCAATTGATGTAGAAAGGTTGATCATTTTAAGGATCGAATCTAGGGTGTTAATCCAATGTAGAGACTGTTAAGTGTCTAAAAGTACTATTTTATTCACCCTTTTTATTCATATTATTGCTAGACTTAGGCTCATATTAGTTGCATTATTAGCCATTCATGCATGTTTGCATTGTTTCCTTGGTGGTTAAGCTTGATTTCATATTTTGCTTAATTTTGTGGAAAAAAGTTGCTGCCGATAGTTGTTTGTGTGTTTGTGTAGAATCACTTGCCTAAGTAAGGCTGGAACCAGTTGCCAGTGCAATACAAGAAGGAGATGCCGACGCAGTTGCCAGGGCAGTGCATGAAGGAGATGCCGAGCTAGTTGTCAGGGCAATTGTCGATAAGGGATAAGATGATATGGCCGTCAAAATTGATAACTAGATAAGCCCAAGATGACATGGAGCAAAGTTAAATCCCAAAGGAGTTTGATTTCCATGAAGAGGTCAAAGAGAAATTAAATCCCAAGAAGATAGAAGAAGATCTAGAAGGAATTTAAATATAATAAAGAATTATATTCTTTTAAAGTATTTAATTCCAACTTAACTTCCTCCTCAAGAAAGACTTTGACCTAGCCATCTCCTATTTAAAGGAGACCAAGCCGTCAAACTCCAAGAGAGAGCAAAAGGGAGAGATCTCAACGAAGGCTTTCAACCATTCTTCATCTTTTTTTTTCTTATTTGATTAGGTTTATGCTAGGGATTCTTTGTTTTGTGTTTCTTTGGAACCTAGACATGAACTAAATCTATTTGGCTAAGGTTATTGTGTTTTGTGGTTGTGAGATACAATTGGATTTTGTTTAGGTAATAAGAGTTTGCACTTTCAACTCAAGGTTTACTCATTCTTGGTTTTTATTCTTGTTTGCGAGTGAATTGAGAGAGGATCTCGTAACTCTATCCATTTATCTAATATCGGGAGAGTTAGATTCAAGAAACGAATAAGTATGGTATTTATTCAATCTATTGACGGTGAAGATTAATTCGGCTTAGGAATAAGTTAAGGATTTCAACGGCTAAGAGGAGCGCAAGATTGGTTGTTGTTCACCCTTGATTCACGCATGGATGTATTGTCAAGGCATGCGCAATTAGCTAGAGCTTCAACTTAGGGATAAGAAGAAACCATTGAAGAACACTTTGCCGAACCTTGAAGTTGTTGCCCAGCCGCCCAAACAGTTGCCCAGTTAACCGTCGATTAGTTGCCAAGGCAACTCCGCTGCAAAAGTTGCCACGGCAACTGAGTTGCCCTTGCACTCTTTTGCCAAGATGATCCAATTGGCTATCACTCCTAAACTCACGATAACCTGGCCTATTCTCTCTCTTTTGATTACATCTTCTTTTACTTTATTGCTTTCTAGTTTAGTTGTTAGTTAAAACTCCTACAATCGCCTATTTATGTTTTTACTTTCTATAGTGCAAGAGACTAGATTCTTGAATTGGCACCAATTTCTGTGGAGACGATATCTTTTATACTATAACTTGCGACATGTACACTTGCACATTTGCGGAGCACTTATTACGCGCAACAAGTTTTTGGCGCTGTTGCCGGGGATTGGCAATAGCAACTTTGTTTTTATTTTCTTGCACTTTTTATTTTTATTGTTTAAAGATTCGAAAGGCTAACAAAATTTGGTTTTGCATTGGTATATGACCAGGGCGAGACCAACTACATCAGAATATCCCTTTGATCCAGAAATCGAATGAACCTTGCAAAGACTCAGACAAAGGTTAAGAGTAGCAATGGCTGATCAAGACGGCAATATGAATCCGGTTGTTCTAGCAGGAGGAGGAGTGATTCTTGCATGAAACAGAACTATTCGAGACTATCTTGAAGAAGATCTTGAAGGACTCAATCTAGGAGTTGTCACACCTGAAATTGAAGCCGACCACTTTGAGTTGAAACCGGTGATGTTCAATATGATCAACACAATTGGTCAATTTGGCAGCTAAGCAACTGAAGATGCACAACATCTTAAATCTTTCCTCGAGATTTGCAATTCATTCAAAATACAAGGAGTCACCCCCGATGTTTTACGACTAAGATTATTCCTTATTTCACTGAGGGATAGGGCGAAAGCATGGTTGAATAGTATTCCTACTAAACCAATAGGATCTTGGATCGATCTTTGTCGTGATTTCCTTGCTCGATTTAATCCTTCAAATTTGACTGATAAGCTTCGTAACGAAATTACTTCTTTTCCACAGGCAGATGATGAATCCATGTAAGAGGCTTGGGAGCGATATAGAGAACTTCTACATAAATGCCCCCTACACGGATTCCCAGTGTGGACACAAGTAACAATGTTTTACAACACTGTGAATACACCAACAAGGATGATGCTAGATGCCTCGGCAAACTGCATACTCCTAGATAAGTCACCGGAAGAAGCAATGCAAATTATGAACATGATTGCCAAGAATGATTACCAGTTCCCATCTGCTAGAGGAGGAGGAGTTAGATGCCAAGCCACAATACATGAACTAGGATCATCAGATTCAATTTCGGCACAATTGGCCACTCTAACCAAGATGGTCCACAACATGCAGAAACCAAACAACACACAGGAGGTCAAGGTAATGGATTCCTTTTGTGAGTTATGTGGTGGTAACCATGATTCTTCTGAATGTATGCAGAATCCAGAATCCAACTTTTATGTGGGGAATTACAACCGGAACAACAATGTGGTGTCCAACACATATAATCCAGCTTGGAAGAAGCACCCAAATTTTTCATGGAGTAATCCCAACAATGCTTTAAACCAGAACAATCAGAATGCACAAGCATCAGGATTCCACCAGAATATGCCATGACAACAGTTGCCGTAGCAACAACCGACAACATCTAGTTCTTTGACTAAGAATAGTAACTTTATAAAAAGAACTGATGCTTTTATTAACAGGACCGAGATGAGATTGCAAAACCAAGAGGCGGCAATCAAATCATTGGAGGTTTACCTAGTGATACTAAAGTCGCAAGGAGGTTTACCTAGTGATATTAAAGTCGCAAGAGAAACTAGCCATGAGCAATGTAAGGTGATCACCACTAGAAGTGGCCGACAACTTAAGGAGGCTCAAGCTCGCTCATCAAACAAAACTCCACAAAAAGAACAAGATGAACTCAGCGACAAAGCCTCAGATGCTGAACCAGGAAATGTTGAGGCAACCAGCGATAAGCATGCCTCGGCAACCAACGATAAGGATTCCATGGCAACCAACGATAGGCACGCCACGGAAACCCCAGTTGACGATGCCTCAACAACTCCATTTGCCCCGTCAATGCCATTAATCAGGTTCTAGACCAATGAAAGGATTGAAGATATCTGACTTCCACCACCATTCCCACAAAGGTTAAAGCGAAAAAAGCAAGAATATCAATTCAAGAAGTTTCTTGATATCCTAAATCAAGTCCACATCAGCTTGCCATTGGTTGAGGCGATTGAACAAATGTCGAACTATGCCAAGTTTCTGAAAGACATTGTGTCCAAGAAAACAAGGCTATGAGAGTTTGAAACAGTTGCCGAAATAGAGGGATGCATGGCCATGTTGCACAATCGTATGCCACCCAAGTTGAAGGATCCCGAAAGTTTCACAATACCTTGTTCCATCGGAAACCACTATGTCGGGAAAGCATTATGTGACCTTGGATCAAGCATAAACTTGATGCCTAAATCGGTTTTCTAGAAACTAGGAATTGGGAAGGCAAGACCTACAACAGTTATGCTACAGCTAGCCGACAGATCCTATGTGCATCTAGAGGGAAAAAATCGAAGACATACTGGTAAAAGTAGATAAATTTATTTTTCCCCCTGACTTTATTGTTTTGGATTGTGAAGCAGATGAGCATGCACCTATCATTCTTGGGAGACCCTTCCTAGCGACAAGGAGAACCTTGATCGATGTTGAAAAAGGAGAACTCACAATGAGGGTGAATGACCAGCAAGTTAAACTAAATGTGTTCCAAACACTAAGGCATGTCGGCGATCAAGAAGAATGCCAACTTCTTCATGCCACGACAGAGTTTGACTTCGACGAGAAATTTAGTTACCTCGGTAACTACATTGCCAATTTAGAGAAACCTGAGGAGTATAAAGAACCGATCGATGAAGAACAACAAGAAGAGGCAAATTGGTTAGTCAATCAACCAAGTACATATCTTGAACCATTAGATTACTCAGGTAAGGAAGGTAAATCCGAAATGCCCTCCATTGAACAACCACCAATTCTTGAGTTGAAATAGTTGCCAGGGCAATTAAAATATGCTTACTTGGGAACTGATAATACATTGCCTGTAATTATTTCCTCTAAGTTATAGCCTGAGCAGGAATAGAAGACGATCGACATGTTGATGCTACACAAGAAGGCGATAGGATGAACAATTGCCGACTTGAAGGAAATTAGCTCGGTAGTGTGCATGCACAATATTTTGTTGGAAGATGATCACAAACCTTCGATTGAGGCCCAGTGGAGACTGAATCATGCCATGAAAGGGGTTGTAATGAAATAAATCATCAAGTTTCTTGATGCCGACATCATATACCCAATATCTGATAGTACATGGGCAAGTCCGGTACAATGTGTACCGAAAAAGAGAGGTATAATGGTGGTAAGTAATGAAAACAATGAACTCATTCCAACCAAGACTTTGACCAGTTGGAGGGTTTATATGGATTACTGAAAGCTAAACAAAGCCACTGGGAAAGATCACTTCCCCTTACCCTTTATTGATCAAATGCTTGACCGTCTTGCAGGTAAACCCTTTTATTATTTTCTTGATGGTTATTCAGGTTACAATCAAATTGCCATAGCACCAGAAGATCAAGAAAAAACAACCTTCACATGCCCATACGGTACTTATGCTTTCTGAAGGATGTTGTTCAGATTGTGTAATGCCCCGATAACCTTCCAAAGATGCATAATGGCACTCTTTTTAGACATGGTCGAAGACTTCATTGAAATCTTCATGGATAATTTTTCCGTTTTTGGTAATGACTTCGACAGTTGCCTCGGTAATTTAGAGAAGGTGTTGGCAAGATGTGAAGAATCCGATTTAGTCCTTAATTGGGAGAAGTGCCATTTTATGGTAGATGAAGGAATATTGCTCAGCCACAAGATTTCATCCAAGGGAATCTAAGTAGACAAATCCAAGGTGTACGTGATCGAGAGATTACCCCCACCAAGTTCGGTTAAAGGAATCTGAAGCTTTCTTGGACATGCATGTTTTTACAGGAGGTTTATTCATAATTTTTCTAAGATTACTAAACCCTAGTGCAACTTTCTTGTACAGGATAAAGTCTTCAATTTTGATGATTCTTGCGCCCCAAGCATTCGAAACCCTAAAGGAAAAGCTTGCCTCGATACCCATTGTCGTTCCACCCGATTGGACGCTACCTTTTGAGCTTATGTGTGATGCAAGTGATTTTGCGGTAGGAGCAGTCCTAGGCCAACGCACAGGTAAGACCGTTCATGTGATATACTATGCTAATAAAACTCTTAATAGCGCTCAAGTGAATTACACAATAACAGAGAAAGAGTTACTAGTCGTAGTTTTCGCGTTTGACAAGTTTCGATCCTATTTGATTGGTACAAAGGTAATTGTCCATATAGACCATTCGGCAATTAAGTATCTATTTGCTAAAAAGGATGCCAAACCTCGTTTGATTCGTTGGATATTTCTTTTACAAGAGTTTGACATTGAAATTAAGGACAGGAAATGAACAAAAAATTAAGTGGCCGATCACTTATCATGCTTAGACTTAGGCTCATATTAGTTGCATTATTAGACATTCATGCATGTTTGCATTGTTTCCTTGTGGTTAAGCTTGATTTCATATTTTGCTTAATTTTGTGGAAAAAAGGTGCTGCTGATACTTGTTTGTGTGTGTGCAGAATCACTTGCCTAAGTAAGGCTAGAACCAGTTACCAGGGCAATACAAGAAGGAGATGCCGACGCATTTGCCAGGGCAGTGCATGAAGGAGATGCTGAGCTAGTTGCCAGGGCAATTGTCGATAAGGGATAAGATGATATGGCAGTCGAAATTGATGACTAGATAAGCCCAAGATGATGTGGAGCAAAGTTAAATCCCAAAGGAGTTTAATTTCCATGAAGAGGTCAAAGAGAAATTAAATCCCAGTAAGATAGGAGAAGATCTAGAAGAAATTTAAATATAATAAAGAATTATATTCTTTTAAAGTATTTAATTCCAACTTAACTTTCTCCTCAAGAAAGACTTTGACCTAGCCATCTCCTATTTAAAGGAGACCAAGTCGTCAAACTCCAAGATAGAGCAAATGGGAGAGATTTTGACAAGGGCTTTCAACCATTCTTCATCTTTTTCTTTCTTGTTCGATTAGGTTTATGTTAGGGATTCATTGTTTTGTGTTTCTTTGGAACCTAGCCATGAACTAAATATATTTGGCTAAGGTTATTGTGTTTTATGGTTGTGAGATACAATTGGATTTTGTTTAGGTAATAAGAGTTTGCACTTTCAATTCAAGGATTACTCATTCTTGTTTTCGAGTGAATTGGGAGAGGATCTCGTAACTCCATCTATTTATCTAATATCGGGAGAGTTAGATTCAAGAAACGAATGAGTATGGTATTTATTCAATCTATTGATGGTGAAGATTAATCTGGCTTAGGAATAAGTTAAGGATTTCAATGGCTAAGAGGAGCGCAAGATTGGTTGTTGTTCACCCTTGATTCACGCAGGGATGTATTGTCAAGGCATGCACAATTAGCTAGAGTTTCGACTTAGGGATAAGAAGAAACCATTGAAGAACACTCTACCGAACCTTGATGTTTCTGCCCAGCCGCCCAAACAGTTGCCCAGGCAACCGTCGATTAGTTGCCAAGGCAACTCTGCTGCGCAAGTTGCCACGACAACTGAGTTGCCCTTGCACTCTTTTACCTAGATGATCCAATTGGCTATCACTCCTCAACTCACGATAACCTGGCCTATTTTCTCTTTTTTTATTACATCTTCTTTTACTTTATTGCTTTCTAGTTTAGTTGTTAGTTAAAACTCATACAATCGCCTATTTGTGTTTTTACTTTTTACAGTGCAAGAGGATAGATTTTTGAAGTGGCACCAATCCCTGTGGAGACGATATATTTTATACTATAACTTACGGCGTGTACACTTGCTCAATTGCGAAGCACTTATTACGCGCAAGAGAGACGAAGCTTTGATACCAATTGTTGGGAGACTCGAACAATCAACTAAGATAGCCAAGAGAGGAAGAATTGGATTTTGAGTGATTGTGGTGGAAATAATGGGAATTTAAAAATTGGCACAAGAATTTATTGTGGTTCGACTTTCTAACCAAATTCTACATCCACTACCTTAGCTTCCTACTAAGGATTTTCTCAAAATCACTATTTAATTTCTTTCCTTTCTCTGGGTTCAATGAGGTAACCCTTACAACCTAAAACTTATACTCCAAAGTCTTGTAAAACTCTCTCTCAAAGAGAAAACAAATGAGCAAACAAGGGAAAATCTCACAAGGCTGTGTGTTTGCAAATTTAAGCACTCACCCAAATCCTAACACTTGAGCAAATATAACAATTACGATCACAAGTGTATTCTACAAAGAAAATTGACAATTAAAGCTCAAAACACTTTTTCTATACATGAATGTTGGCAATGTTGTTTCTTATTGTTGCATGGCTGCTTGATTAAGTCTTTTAAACCCTCAAATGAGTTTGTGGTTGTTACTAGCCGTTTGGGATTTGATTTCCACCATTAAATGCACTTTTAGGCTCATCATTAACGGTATGCGTGCAAGTGTATCGGTACACATGCTCAAAATAGAAAGAGCTGATGGACATTTTTTACATTGGGTATCGATACACTATGCAAGTGTATTGATACACCCACATAGTGTATCGGTATAGTTGAGGCTGTATCAATACCCTATTTTTCTACTGGAAAATAGAGTTTTGGAAAAATAGAGGGGCATATCGATACGGGTATCGGTATAGCTGACTAGGTATCTATACACAAACAAGTGTATCGGTACACCTGACTTGTTTTTAACACTTTGGCTGTATAAAATCATTTTAAACATGTCAAAAACCCTTTGAAAACCTGTCAAACATATTTTTCAAGTTAATGGATGATGCTTGTCGAATAGTGATGCACTTTAGAGCAAGTATACTCGTCGTATCAAGTAATAAAGTGAGAGCAGAGTGCCAAACTCTTGAGGGTTGGTTTGATAAATACGAGGTTAGCGTACTCAGGGAAGAATTGCAAGTATGGTGAATGTTGGTTTAAGAGAAAACTAATTAAACTAATCTAAGATTGCAATAATAAAGACAAATAGCTACATTGACTTAACGATTAATTATGGAGGTTGGGATTGCTAAGGATATATGTATGTTTGTCCAACTCAATGCTATAGCAACGGGCCATACATGTTTGCCTAAACCCTAAGATACTTGTTGATTCTCAAGGAGATATGTAAAATGAATGCTGGCAAAAGGTATAAATGGTATGTATTTGGGCAAGATAAACTGTGCCAAGAGTCTTTTGCGTGCAAGTATACTCAGTCGACAAGTAATACAACTTGGTAAGTTAAGTATCGATCCCATAGAGATTGATTTGGAATTCGGTTGTTTGGTTTGTTACTTGTTTTGGAAGAAAATATTGTTGTTTGAAAGAGTTGATTTTAAAACTAAGAAAAGAAAATAAAATAAAACCAAAGTTAAGTGTTGGCTAGAAAGGTGTTTTCAAATGAATGATGACTGTTGGAAGAGAATGCCTGGTTCAAACGTGGTTCATGCCAGCCTTTATTGACAAAATTGTCTTGGCATTGGTTGCCGAGCAAATTCAAAAATAGCAAAGCCTCTCTCGATGGTCATTGCCCTAAACTGGCCAAGTAAAAACCCCAATATCTCTATAGTGTCTGCTTTTCTTAAACCAATTTTATTTAAAAACCAATCTATACTCCGTGGGGGTAGATTTCACTTCCGAAGTAAGTTCATCTACTTGAACAACTTCTCTCGAAGCTTCTCTCCCAAGTGTTCAGCAACTTGATCGTTGCCAACACAAGTCTGTTAGGATACTGGAAGGCAATAAGCTAACTGTTCCAACTCTCATTTTGGCATAGTACGTAGGAAAAATTAAAGTATGCAAAACAGACAAACTTTGCCAAAAGCAGAATTATTATAAAGGAACTAAAGCATAAAAGCCAATGTTTAAAACCAAAGCATCCCCCCACCAACTATTAAATTAGTTCATGGTGTGGGGGTAACCAACAAACCAACAAACATTTTTAACATCACCATCATAATAAAAACTAAAGAAAAACAACTTCTGCCAAGGGAATAGGCAAAGGGGTCTCTCGATGCAGCCCTCCACTCCAGGCTCTCGGCCAAGAAGTCGAACCACCGTTCCTCGATTGCACCAACTGTCACTCGTCGCTCCAACACCGCGCTCTGACCACCTCTCGTCTCCTCTTCTCAGTCTATCGATCCCCTTCAATGCTTGATCGGGCTGTGTATATATAGGCCCTCAAGGGAAGGGATTAGGATAACTCTCTCTTCATTTGAAATTTGAAATGCTCCATGGATAAGAGATCAGCCTCATCTGATCGATGTGATAGCTTATCAAGCTAGAGCTAACGTCATCATGCCATGGCTATCCTGGCACACGAGATTGGCATGATCATTCTAACACAGCTTGGCATTATCTTATCCGCTATTTTTCCGGAGGCTGTCCAAATGTGGTTTTTAAGGAGCCTGAGTGTATCCAATTTTTTCAGAGGTTCTTCCTTTCTTGGCATGGTTGTTGGCACACCTCTCTGCCAACAAGTGCTTGGCACACATCTGGTTCTTCCATGCCCGCAACATCTGGCATTCACCTTGGCATTCCTAACTGCGTTCCTACGTCCTGAGTCCATTCCTCTTGCCAATTGTTAAGTTTCTAAAAGTACTATTTTATTCACCCTTTTTATTCATATTATTGCTAGACTTAGTCTCATATTAGCTGCATTATTTGCCATTCATGCATGTTTTCATTGTTTCCTTGGTGGTTAAACTTGATATCATATTTTGCTTAATTTTGTGGAAAAGGGTGCTACCAATAGTTATTTTTGTGTGTGCAGAATCACTTGCCAAAGAAAGGCTAGACGCAGTTTCAAGGGCAGTGCATGAAGGAGATGCCGAGCTAGTTGCCAGGGCAATTGCCGATAAGGGATAAGATGATATGGCAGCCGAAATTGATGACTAGATAAACCCAAGATGACGTGGAGAAAAGTTAAATCCCAAAGGAGTTTGATTTCCATGAAGAGGTCAAAGAGAAATTAAATCTCAAGAAGATAGGAGAAGATCTAGAAGGAATTTAAATATAATAAAGAATTATATTCTTTAAAAATGTTTAATTCCACTTAACTTCCTCCTCAAGAAAGACTTTGACCTAGCCCTATAAATTGAGGACCAAGCCGTCAACTCCAAGAGGTGCAAAGGGGAGAGATTTCGACAAGAGGCTTCAACCATTCTTCATCTTTTTCTTTCTTGTTCGATTAGGTTAATGTTAAGGATTCTTTGTTTTGTGTTTCTTTGGAACCTAGCCATGAACTAAATCTATTTGGCTAAGGTTATTGTGTTTTGTGGTTGTGAGATAAAATTGGATTTTGTTTAGGTAATAAGAGTTTGCACTTTCAATTCAAGGTTTACTCATTCTTGGTTTTTAATCTTGTTTGCGAGTGAATTGGGAGAGGATCTCGTAATTCTATCTATTTATCTAATATCAGGAGAGTTACATTCAAGAAACGAATGAGTATGGTTTTTATTCAATCTATTGATGAAGATTAATCCGGCTTAGGAATAAGTTAAGGATTTCAACGGCTAAGAGGAGCGCAAGATTGGTTGTTGTTCACCCTTGATCCACGCAGGGATGTATTGTCAAGGCATGAACAATTAGCTAGAGTTTTGACTTAGGGATAAGAAGAAACCTTTGAAGAACGCTCTGCCGAACCTTGAAGTTGCTGCCCAGCCTGTTGCCCAGGCAACCGTTCGATTAGTTGCCAAGGCAACCCAGCTGCGCAAGTTGTCGTGGCAACTGAGTTGCCCTTGCACTCTTTTACCAAGATGATCCAATCGGCTATCACACCCCAATTCACGATAACCTAGCATATTCCCTCTCTTTTGATTACATATTCTTGTACTTTATTGCTTTATAGTTTAGTTGTTAGTTAAAACTCGTACAATATTCTACTTGTGTTCTTTTACTTTTACAGTGCAAGAAACTAGACTCTTGAAGTGGAACCAATCCCTATGGAGACGATATCTTTTATACTATAACTTGCGACGTGTACACTTGCACAATTGCAGAGCACTTGTTACGTGCAACAAGTTTTTAGCGTCGTTGCCGGGGATTGGTAATAGAAACTTTGTTTTTTTGTTTTCTTGCAACTTTATTTTTATTGCTTAGGATTCGAAGGGTTAACAAACTTTGGTTTTGTATTGGTATATGACTAGGGCGAGACCAACTACATCAGAATATCCCTTTGATCCAGAAATTGAACGAACCTTGCAAAGACTCAGACAAAGGTTAAGAGTAGCAATGGCTAATCAAGACGGCAATATGAATCATGATGTTCCAGCAGGAGGAGTAGTGATTCTTGCACGAAACAGAACCATTCAAGACTATCTTGAGGAAGATCTTGAAGGACTTAATCCAGGAGTTGTCACACCTAAAATTGAAGCCAACCACTTTGAGTTGAAACCGGTGATGTTCAATATGATCAACACAATTGGTCAATTTTGCGGCTTAGCAACTGAAGATGCACGACAACATCTTAAATCTTTCCTCAAGATTTGCAACTCATTCAAAATACAAGGAGTCACCCTAGATATTTTACGACTAAGATTATTCCCCTATTCACTGAGGGATAGGGCGAAAGCATGGTTGAATAGTATTCCTGCCGGATCAATATGATCTTGGACCGATCTTTGTCGTGATTTCCTTGCTCGTTTTAATCCTACAAATTTAACTGATAAGCTTCGTAATGAAATTACTTCTTTTTGGCAGGCAGATGACGAATCCATGTACGAGGCTTGGGAGAGATATAGAGAATTTCTACACAAATGCCCCTGTTGCGTGTGATAAGTGCTACGCAAATGTGCAAGTATACACGTCGCAAGTAATAAAGTGATATGAGTATCGAGTATCGTCTCCACAGGGATTGGTTTGTGCCACTTTGCTTAAGTTACTGCACTGTGAAAATAAAAACACAATTGATAATAGAGGTTTTAATTAACGAGAAAAGTAAAAGCAATAAACTAAAAGAATAGATGAAAGAAAAAGAGAAAGATAGGCCAGGTTATCGTGAGTTGAGGTGTGATAGCCGATTGGATCGTTTTGGTAAAAGAGTGCACGGGCAACTCAGTTGCCTTGGCAACTTGCACAACGGGGTTGCCTTGGCAACTAATCGATGGTTGCCTGGGCAACTAGTTGGGCAACTACTTGGGCGTCTGGGCAGCAACTTCAAGGTTCGGCTGAGAGTTCTTCAATGGTTTCTTCTTATCCCTAAGTCGAAACTCTAGCTACTTGTGCATGCCTTGATAATACATCCCTGCGTGAATCAAGGGTGAACAACAACCAATCTTGCGCTCCTCTTAGCCGTTGAAATCCTTAACTTATTCCTAAGCCGGATTAATCTTCACCATCAATAGATTGAATAAACACCATACTCATTCGTTTCTTGAATCTAACTCTCCCGATATTAGATAAATAGATGAAGTTACGAGATCCTCTCCCAATTCACTCGCAAACAAGAATAAAAGCCAAGAATGAGTAAACCTTGAATAGAAAAGTGCAAACTCTTATTACCTAAACAAAATCCAATTGTTTCTCACAACAACAAAACACAATAACCCCAACCAATCAAGTTAGTTCATGGTTGGGTTCAAAAGATATACAAAGAATAATCCCCAAACAATGAATCTAATGGAAGCAAAGAAGAAGAAGAAATTGAACTCTCTCCCTCCTTGCTATCTTGTCGAAATCTCTTCCTTCTTGCCCTTTGGAGTTGTCGAAAATCCTCTCCTCTTGCTCTCTATGGAATTGTCGAAATCTCCTTCTTATTTATAGGGCTAGGCCAAAGTCCTTCTTTGAGGAGGAGTTTAAGTTGGAATTAAATTATCTTTAAAGAATATAATTCTTTATTATAATTGTATTCCTACTAGAACTTCTCCTATCTTCTTGGAATTTAATTCTTCTTTAATCTCTGCATGGAAATCAAATTCCTTTGGGTTTGGGCTTTGCTCCACGTCATCTTGGGCTTGTCTAGTCATCAATTTCGACTACCATATCACCTTTTCTCTTGTCGACAATTGCCATGGCAACTGGCTCGGCGTCTCCTTCATGCATTGCCCTGGCAACTAGCTCGGCGTCTCCTTCATGCATTGCCCTGGCAACTAGCACTAGCCTTGCTTTGGCAAGTGATCCTGCACACACACAAAAATGCACCAAAGCAACATATTTTCCCACAAAAATCACAAAGTTATGTAATCAAGCTCAACGGTGGAAAGAAACATGAATTAATGCATGAATAACTAATTATGCAACTAATATGAGCTTAAGTCTAACAATAATATGAGTAAAAAGGGTAATAAAAATAGTAATTTTGAACACTTATCACGCCCCAAAACTCGAACTATTGCTTGTCCTCAAGCAATGCAAACTAACAATTACCTGCCAAGACTTTAATCATCAAATACATGCTTCAAACTTGAATTCAAACCTCGGAATCGTGGCACAAAGTATGATCACCTTTTAATTTTTCGGATAACACAAAAAATACCTGGAACCAAACTATAGTGCTCGTGACAACGTGTGTGCGTAGTTGTGTACAAGTTGATTTTCAAGATTCTATGTGAATAGTAGGCTTTTATCAATTTAATTACTGGGGCATTTATTTTAATTTTCACTAGAGCCAATTTCGGGCACCTCTAGTAAAGTAAGCAATTTCTCATTTTATTTTAGTCGACTAGAGCCAATTTCGGGCACCTCTAGCGATTCTTTAATGTGCATTAACTACTAGAGCCAGTTTTGGGCACCTCTAGCAAGAAAGTGCATTTACTACTAGAGCCAGTTTCAGGCACCTCTAGCAAGAATTTAACTTTTAATTTTCAAATTTACCCAAATTTTAAGCAACCTAAGTTCACTAAGTTTCTTTCAATCAACAAGCCACAACCGTGTAAAAAAAATCAGCATCATAGTAAAATTCTAAGTTCTTTTCATGTAATCCTAAAATTAAAGGTTCTTTCAATTAAGTGCAGTGGCAAAAATTCATCATTGGATATTCAACAAGTCTTAAGCAATTAAATCAAATTAAAGGCATAGCAAGTAAAATATGCAACCATATGTGATTGCTAAAGATGAATGCAACTAAACATGAAACTAACTAGAAACCAACACCCCCCAAACTCAAGAGAAGCATTGTCCTCAATGCACGTAAAAGTGAAACAAAATTTAAAAGAAACTAAATGAAATGAGTTAGTCAGAGAGGTTGTCACGTCGAGTGATGAGTTTCCTTCATGTCGTTTGCTTGATTCATTTTTCAATCGGTGGTTGAATGCTGGTACCGCGTGAATAGCATTGCTTTGATTTGATCCATGTTTGCCTATGCAGGTTCACTTGCATGGGCATCAGTAGTTGCCGAAGCCATAGTTGTTGCCTGGGCATCGCCAGTTTCTATTGTGGTTGCTGTGGCAAGTAGTCGGTAGTGAATTTCCTTAGCATGGTGGTTGTGAGTCTTGTTGTGGAAAAGAAAACCTGGAAACTAAAGATAATGAAGAAAAATAAAATATATCCTAAAAAATAAAGAGAAAAAATAACCGAAAATAATATAACAAAATAGTTCAAAAAATAAAAATAAAAATAAAATATCAAAATGAGAGCATGCTCATGCATCTCCTAAGGTGTCAACTTCTTTGTTACGTTTTACATGGGCACCGTTGTAGTGCTTCAATCTTTGTCCGTTAACTTTGAATTCATGTTCTTCGGTAATGGACTTGATTATCACGACACCATGAGAAAATGGTTTGACAACTTTGAATGGTCCCGACCATCTTGATTTCAGCTTTCCCGGGAAAAGTTTTAGTCGAGAATTGAATAAGAGAACTAGTTGCCCTGGCATGAATTGTCGCGGAAATATTTTCTTGTCGTGCCATTGCTTTGTTTTCTCCTTGTAGATTTGTGTATTGTTATAGGCGAGTGCATGAAATTCTTCTATCTCGTTGAGGTCCAACAAACGCTTTTGTCCGGCACTTTCCTAATCCATATTCACGGTCTTGATTGCCCATTGGTTTGTAGGTGATATTGCCCGTCCTTTGGCAACGATCAGATTGCTTGTAAAACTCTTGGGCATCTTTGTACAATGTTGGCCAATACAAACCAGATTGAAAAACTTTGGCCGCGGTACGAGTTGCTCCAAAATGTCCTCCATAGGGTGAAGAATGGCATTGTCGGAGTACATTCTATTGCTCCTCTTCAGGGACACATTGGCTTATAATCTGATCTGCACATTGTTTAAACAAAAGAGGCTCGTCCCAAAAGTAATACTTAGCATCATGGCGGAACCGCTTCTTCCCTTGGTGAGTAAGGCCATAAGGTAAAATACCACAAACAAGGAAATTAACTAAATCCACGTACCAGGGTATTGTCGAGGCATATGCTGCCGTGGAGACTGCTCCCAAGATTACCGAGTCGTGTGTGTCTAGAGTTGCCGAGGCATACGCATCCATGGTTGCCGAGGTGTGTGTATCAGTAGTTGTTGTGGCGTCGAGGGTTGTCGAGGCATGCGCATCCATGGTTGCCGAGGCGCAGGGGTTGCCGAGGCAAGCTTTTCCTTTAGGGTTTTGAATGCTTGGGTGCAAGAATCATCAAAATGGAAGACTTTATCTTGGTGGGGGTAATCTCTCGATTAAGTCCACCTTGGCTTTATCTACTTCAATTCCCTTGGATGAAGTCTTGTGGCCGAGCACTATTCCTTCACCTACCATAAGATGGCACTTCTCCCAATTAAGGACTAAATCGGTTTCTTCACATCTTGCCAACACATTCTCTAAATTGTCGTGACAACTGTTGAAGTTACTACCAAAAACGAAAAAATCATCCATGAAGATCTCAAGGAAGTCTTCGACCATGTCTGAAAAGAGTGCTATCATACATCTTCTAATGTTAGTGCATATCTGAGAAAACTTGAGGATGGTCGTTTTCGATACCTCTTATAGTCCATCCGTACCCTCCATCGGGTGACAATATTGCCCAAAAAGAGTTTGGCCAATGTGCTTGCCACTACTCCCTTTTGCGTTACCATGGTGGAGGTTTCTTTCTTCTTTGTTCGCTTGTAGTCCATGTATACTCTCCACCTTGCTACTATTCCTGAAGGCACAAATATATTAATAGGAAAAATTATATCCATTCTCAACCATTCAATTACCTCATTCTTGTCGACTTCTATCATGGTTGGATGTAGCCTTTGTTGTCGTGGCAATTGCTGCTCAAGCCAATTGCCGTGGCAATCGATTGCCAAAATTTTGCTGTAAGTCAAGGGAATAACCAATTTTCTCAAAAGCTTTACGAATCCAAACACCGTTTTCTTTTGGCCTCTCAAACATCTCCATCAAGAGAGATTTTGATGGCTTCAAATCTACCAACCTCGGTTCCTCAAGACATACCTGCAATGGACGAGGTGAGTTTTTAAAGAATTCGAAAGGTTCAACCATTACCTGCTCATATTCCATTGGCAAAGTATTATCATCTCGTTGATCTTGCACGTGTTCGTGTAATTGCCGTGGCAATTGTAGATGAGAGCAATCTACACATTCCTGCTTCAACATCAACGTTGTAACTTTACGGGCATCGGGTTCCTCGAAATTTGCTTTGTAGTATTGTTGTTCTCAGCTTCACCGAGTGTTGTCGCGGCACTGCTCTGTTCAGGCTCCTCAATCATTGTCGAGGCAATTTGTTGTTCAAGCTCATCATGTGTTGGGCAGTCTCTCTCATTGGCATCCTCTTGACTTTGAGGTTCTAGTTGTTCCTCACACATCGGAGAGATTTCTTTGTATTGCTCCTTATCCTCTTGCCTTGGGACGTCAATATCCCTAGGAATGAATTGTTGGTTCATGTTATCCATGACATATGTGGATCTCCCCAATTGATCTTCTGAATCCCCTAAGGTTGCATCCCACTGAGCTATCCTCGTATCCATAGATTTTGGTAGTTCTCGAATCTCTTCAACTGATCCGTCAAGTCTAGCCAAGGAAGCTAGTAACGTTTCCTCCAAGGAATTGGAATGCTCTTGAAAAGGACTACATTGCTATGGCATATCTGTTGTCGCGGCAAAATTGTTATGGTAAAAAAATTTTTTAGCTTTTTGACCATACCATGAAGAATTTTGCTGCTGGTTCCCTCTATGGTCCTCCATGTAGTTATATGCACCGAAAATGTGAGGGCAATTTTCAAACACATGATGTTCTCCACACATAGCACAAGATTTTTCCATGGTATAAGTTCTTTGGGCTTTTCTCGGTTGGTATAGGTAATCATCAAAGGGTGCAAGGAACTCTTGATTGGATTGATTCATATCTTCCAACATCATCTCTCGAATAGATTGGCTTTTATTTCCCGACATGTTGATGTTCCTTAACTTAGTAGCGCACCTAATTTTTTTTTTGTTGATAAAACAAACAAAAAGAAAAGTTAGTAAAACTAAGAGAAAAAAATGCACTAACAAAAACAACTAACACCAATTGCCAATCCCCGGCAACGGCGCCAAAAACTTGTTGCGTGTGATAAGTGCTACGCAAATGTGCAAGTATAAACGTCGCAAGTAATAAAGTGATATGAGTATCGAGTATCGTCTCCACAGGGATTGGTTTGGGCCACTTTGGTTAAGTTATTGCACTAGGAAAATAAAAACACAATTGATAATAGAGGTTTTAATTAACGAGAAAAGTAAAAGCAATAAACTAAAAGAATAGATGAAAGAAAAAGAGAGAGATAGGCCAGGTTATTGTGAGTTGAGGTGTGATAGCCGATTGGATCGATTTGGTAAAAGAGTGCACGAGCAACTCAGTTGCCGTGGCAACTTGCACAGCACAACGGGGTTGCCTTGGCAACTAATCGATGGTTGCCTGGGCAACTACTTGGGCGTCTGGGCAGCAACTTCAAGGTTCGGCAGAGCGTTCTTCAATGGTTTCTTCTTATCCCTAAGTCAAAACTCTAGCTACTTGTGCATGCCTTGATAATACATCCCTGCGTGAATCAAGGGTGAACAACAACCAATCTTGCGCTCCTCTTAGCCGTTGAAATCCTTAACTTATTCCTAAGCCCGGATTAATCTTCACCATCAATAGATTGAATAAAGACCATACTCATTTGTTTCTTGAATCTAACTCTCCCGATATTAGATAAATAGATGAAGTTACGAGATCCTCTCCCAATTCACTCGCAAACAAGAATAAAAGCCAAGAATGAGTAAACCTTGAATAGAAAAGTGCAAACTCTTATTACCTAAACAAAATCCAATTGTTTCTCACAACAACAAAACACAATAACCTCAACCAATCAAGTTAGTTCATGGTTGGGTTCAAAAGATATACAAAGAATAATCCCCAAACCATGAATCTAATGGAAGCAAAGAAGAAGAAGAAGTCGAACTCTCTCCCTCCTTGCTATCTTGTCGAAATCTCTTCCTTCTTGCCCTTTGTAGTTGTCGAAAATCCTCTCCTCTTGCTCTCTATGGAATTGTCGAAATCTCCTTCTTATTTATAAGGCTAGGCCAAAGTCCTTCTTTGAGGAGGAGTTTAAGTTGGAATTAAATTATTTTTAAAGAATATAATTCTTTATTATAATTGTATTCCTACTAGAACTTCTCCTATCTTCTTGGAATTTAATTCTTCTTTAATCTCTTCTTGGAAATCAAATTCCTTTGGGTTTGGGATTTGCTCCACGTCATCTTGGGCTTGTCTAGTCATCAATTTCGACTACCATATCACATTTTCTCTTGTCGACAATTGCCATGGCAACTGGCTCGGCGTCTCCTTCATACATTGCCCTGGCAACTAGCTCGGCGTCTCCTTCATGCATTGCCCTGGCAACTAGCACTAGCCTTGCTTTGGCAAGTGATCCTGCACACACACAAAAATACACCAAATCAGCATCTTTTCCCACAAAAATCACCAAGTTATGTAATCAAGCTCAACGGTGGAAAGAAACATGAATTAATGCATGAATAACTAATTATGCAACTAATATGAGCTTAAGTCTAACAATAATATGAGTAAAAAGGGTAATAAAAATAGTACTTTTGAACACTTATCAGCCCCCTACATGGATTCCCGGTGTGGACACAAGTAACAATGTTTTACAACGTTGTGAATACACCAACAAGGATGATGCTAGATGCCTCGACAAACGGCATACTCCTAGATAAGTCACCGAAAGAGGCAATGCAAATTCTGAACAGGCTTGCCAAGAATGATTATCAGTTCCCATCTGCTAGAAGAGGAGGAGTTAGACGCCAAGCCACAATACATGAACTGGATTATCAGATTCAATTTTGGCACAATTGACCAATTAAACCAAGATGGTCCAGAACATGCAGAAACAAAATAACACACAAGAGGTCAAGGTAGTAGATTCCTTTTGTGAGTTATGTGGTGGTAACCATAATTCTTCTGAATGTATGCAGAATCCAGAGTCCAGCTTTTATGTGGGGACATACAACCGGAACAATAATGTGATGTCCAACACATATAATCTAGCTTGGAAGAAGCACCTGAATTTTTCATGGAGTAATCCCAACAATGCTCTGAACTAGAACAATCAGAATGCACAAGCATTGGGATTCCATCAGAATTTACCACGGCAACAGTTGCCGCAGTAACAATCGACAACATCTAGTTCTTTGGAAAATTCTCTCAATGCCTTTATGTTGAAAATTGAATCTTATATGGTTGAGGATAGTAACTTCATAAAAAGAATTGACGCTTTTATTAACAGGACTGAGATGAGATTGCAAAACCAAGAGGCGGCAATCAAATCATTGGAAACTCAAGTTGGACAATTTGCTCAAAACCAGGGATACTAAAGTCGCAAGAGGAACTGGCCCCGAGCAATGTAAGGCGATCACCACTAGAAGTGGCCGACAACTTAAAGAGGCTCAAGCTCGCTCATCAAACAAAACTCCACAAAAAGAACAAGATGAACTCAGGGACAAAGCCTCATATGTTGAACTAGGAAATGCCATGGCAACCCCACGGTGCCTCGGTAATACCGTCAATCAGATTCCAGACCAATGAAAGGATTGAAGATATCCGACTTCCACCAAAATTCCCAAAAGGTTGATGAGACAAAAACTAGAATATCAATTCAAGAATCTTCTTGATATCCTAAAGCAAGTCCAAATCAACTTACCGTTGGTTGATGCAATTGAACAAATGCCGAACTATGCCAAGTTTCTTAAAGACACTGTGTCCAAAAGAACAAGGTTAGGAGAGTTTAAAATAGTTGCCGCAATAGAGGGATGCATGGCCATGTTGCACAATAGCTGCCACCCAAGTTTAAAGATCCCAGAAGTTTCACAATACCATGTTCCATCGGAAACCACTATGTCAGGAAAGCATTATGTGACCTTGGAGCAAGCATAAACTTGATGCCTAAATCGGTATTCCAGAAACTAGGAATCAGGAAGGCAAGACCTACAAGAGTTATGCTACAGCTAGCCGACAGATCCTATATGCATCCAGAGGGAAAAATCAAAGACATACTGGTAAAAGTTGATAAATTTATTTTTCCTGCTGACAGTATTGTTTTGGATTGTGAAGCAGATGAGCATGCACCTATCATTCTCGGGAGACCTTTCCTAGCAATAGGGAGAACTTTGATCGATGTTGAAAAGGGAGAACTCACAATGAGGGTGAATGACCAGCAAGTTAAACTAAATATGTTCCAAACACTAAGGCATGCTGATGATCCGGAAGAATGCCAACTTCTTCATGCCACGGCAGAGTTTAAGTTCGACGAGGAATTTAGTTGCCTCGGCAACTACATTGCCGATTTAGAGAAACCTGAAGAGTATGAAGAATTGATCGATGAGGAACAATAAGAGGAACGCAAGATTGGTTGTTGTTCACCCTCGATTCACGCAGGGATGTATTGTCAAGGCATGCACAATTAGCTAGAGTTTCGACTTAGGGATAAGAAGAAACCATTGAGGAACTCTCTGCTGAGCCTTGAAGTTGCTGCCCAGTCTCCCAAACAGTTGCCCAGGCAACCGTTCGATTAGTTGCCAAGGCAACCCAGCTGCGCAAGTTACCCGTACACTCTTTTACCAAGACGATCCAATCGGCTATGACACTCCAATTCACGATAACCTGCCCTATTCCCTCTCTTTTGATTACATCTTCTTTTACTTTATTGCTTTCTAGTTTAGTTGTTAGTTAAAACTTCTACAATCTTCTACTTGTGTACTTTTACTTTTACAGTGCAAGAGACTAGATTCTTGAAGTGGCATCAATCCCTGTGGAGACGATATCTTTTATACAATAACTTGCGAAGTGTACACTTGCACAATTGTGGAGCACTTATTACGTGCAACAAGAAGAGGCAAATTGGTTAGTCAATCGACCAGGTACATACTTTGAACCACTAGATTACTCAGGTAAGGAAGATAAACTCAAAAAACCCTCAATTGAACAACCATCGATTCTTGAGTTGAAACAATTGCTAGGGCAACTAAAATATGCTTACTTGGGAACCGACAATGCATTGCCTGTACTTATTTCCTCTAAGTTACAACCTGAGCAAGAAAAGAAGTTGATCGACTTGTTGATGCTACACTATAAAGTGATAGGGTGGACAATTGCCGACTTAAAGGGAATTAGTCCAGTAGTGTAGATGCATAATATTTTGTTGGAAGATGATCACAAACCTTCGATTGAGGCCTGGAGACTACTAAATCATGCTATGAAAGGGGTTGTAATGAAAGAAATCATTAAGTGGCTTGATGTCGGCATCATATACCTACTTTGATAGTACATGGGTAAGTCTGGTACAATGTGTACCGAAAAAGGGAGGTATAACGGTGGTAAGTAATGAAAACAATGAACCCATTCCAACTAGGACTGTGACCGGTTGGAGGGTTTGTATGGATTACCGAAAGCTAAACAAAGCCACTAGGAAAGATAACTTCCCATTACCCTTTATTGATCAAATGATTGACCGTCTTGCAGGTAAACCATTTTATTGTTTTCTTGATGGTTATTCAGGTTACAATCAAATTGCCATAGCACCAGAAGATCAAGAAAAGACAACCTTCACATGCCCATACGGTACTTATACTTTCCGAAGGATGCCGTTCGAATTGTGTAATGCCCCAACAACCTTCCAAAGATGCATGATGGCACTCTTTTCAGACATGGTCGAAGACTTCCTTGAAATCTTCATGGACGATTTTTTCGTATTTGGTAATGACTTCGACAGTTGCATCGGCAATTTAGAGAAGGTGTTGGCAAGATGTGAAGAATCTGATCTAGTCTTTAATTGGGAGAAGTGCCATTTTATGGTAGATGAAAGAATTATGCTCGGCCACAAGATTTCATCTAAGGGAATCGAAGTAGACAAAGCCAAGATGGACGTGATCGAGAGATTGCCGCCACCAAGTTCGGTTAAAGGAATCCAAAGCTTTATTGGACATACAAGTTTTGTACAGGAGGTTCATTCATAATTTTTCTAAAATTACAAAACCCTTGTGTAATTTGCTTGAACAGGATAAAGTCTTCAACTTTGATAAATCTTGCGCCCAAGCATTCGAAACCCTAAAGGAAAAGCTTACCTCAGCACCCATTGTTGTTCCACCTGATTGGACATTACCTTTTGAGCTCATGTGTGATGCGAGTGATTTCGCGGTAGGAGCAGTCCTAGGCCAACGCACAAGTAAGATTTTTCATATGATATACTATGCTAGTAAGACTCTTAATAGCGCCCATGTGAATTACACAACGATGGAGAAAGAGTTACTAGCAGTAGTTTTTGCATTTGACAAGTTCTGATCCTATTTGATTGGAACAAAGGTAATTGTTCATACGGACCATTCGATAATTAAGTATCTATTTGCTAAAAAGGATGTCAAACCTCGTTCGATTTGTTGGATATTGCTTTTACAAGAATTTGACATTGAAATTAAGGACATGAAAGGAACAAAAAATTAAGTTGCCTATCAATTATCACACTTAGAGCGCAATAGGGAGGAGGATGTGAATTTAGAGATATGTGATGTATTCTCGGATGAGCAACTATTAGTTGCCTTGGCAACCCTTGATGCCTCGGCAACCACCGTTGTGCACGCCTCAGCAACCCTTGACGCTTCGGCAAACCTTGTCGCCTCGACAACTCTAGACGTGCACACCTCGGCAACCACGGAAGCAGTTGCCATGGCAACACATGCCTCAGCAATACCCTGGTACGCTGATTTGTGGTATTTTACCTTATGGCCTTACTCATCAAGGAAAGAAGCGATTCTGCCATGATGCTAAGCATTATTTCTGGGATGACCCTCTTTTGTTTAAACAATGTGCATATCAGATTATACGCCGATGTGTCCCTGAAGAGCAACAGCAAAATGTACTCCGGCAATGCCATTCTTTACCCTATAGAGGACATTTTGGAGGAACACGTACCGCGGCCAAAGTTTTACAATCCGGTTTGTATTAGCGAACACTGTACAAAGATGCCCAAGGGTTTTACAAGCAATGTGATCGTTGCCGAAGGACGGGCAATATCTCTAGACGATATGAGATGCCGCTCCAAAACATACTTGAGGTAGAATTGTTCGATGTATGGGGGATCGATTTTATGGGACCTTTCCCATATTCATTTGAAAACCTCTACATTCTACTTGCCATCGACTACGTGTCTAAATGGGTTGAGGCAGCTGCAGTTCCCGCTAACGATTCCAAGACCGTGCAACGATTCTTGCAGAAAAATATATTTACACGGTTTGGGATGCTGAGAGCAATTATCAGTGATGAAGGCAAGAAATTTAACAACAGACTTATTGCCAAGATGTTGCAACACTTTGGTGTATCTCACAAGATTGCCACGGCATGTCGCCACAAACCAATGGGCAAGCAGAAATTTCCAACCGGGAATTAAAGGGTATACTCGAGAAAGTTGTAAAACCCTCTAGGAAGGATTGGTCGGTGAGACTAGATGATGCACTTTGGGCATATCGCACTGCATTCAAAACACCTTTAGGTATGTCTCCCTTCTGACTTGTCTATGGCAAAACATGCCATCTACCGGTAGAAATCGAGCACAAGGCATATTGGGCAATCAAAACTATGAATATGGATTGGGAAAGTGTCAGGCAAAAGCGTTTACTATATCTCAACGAGATAGAAGAATTTTGTGCACTCGCCTATGACAATGCACGAATCTACAAGGAGAAAACAAAAAAATGGCATGACAAGAAACTATTGCCGCGACAATTCATGCCAGGGCAACTAGTTCTCTTATTCAATTCTCGGCTGAAACTTTTCCCGGGAAAACTGAAATCATGATGGTCGGGACCATTTGAATTTGTCAAACCATTCTCCCATGGTGTCGTGATAATCAAGTCCATCACTGACGAACATGAATTCAAAGTTAACGGACAAAGATTGAAGCATTATAACGGTGCTCATGTAGAACGTAACAAAGAAGTGGTCACCTTAGGAGATACATGATCATGCTCTCCTTTCGATATTTTCTTTTTCTTTTTCTTTTTATTTTTTCAAACTTATTATTTTGGTTTATATTTATTTTATTTTATTTCGGTTGTTCTTAGGATAGATTTATTTATTGTTTTAGGTTAAGACTACATCTTTCTTTCATCTTTATTTAATTATTTTGAATTTTAGGTTTAAGAATTTCTTTGCACATCTTTATTTATTTCTTTTTATTTTATTTACTAGTTTATCTTTAATTTTAATTCTTATTTTATTTGTTTTTGAATTATAGGAAAATAGTTCAAGATAAAGAGGAATTTGATTCAAGAAGGAAGTTTCTTCAACAAGAAAACTAATGGGGTAAACCTAAGGCTTATAATAAGCCTCCAATTTACCCTAAATAAACCCTATTATCCGGCCAAACCCTTCCCCAACTCCCTCTGCCGCCCCTTCCCCCAATTAAAACCCTTATTTTCTTTCTTTCCAATCAATCACACCCACCATATTTACTATCTATCTTTTCTATTTAACCAATCACCCTTAACTTCCAAGAAACCTATTCCTACTCTTAACCTTGCAACTCTTTAGTTTCTTTTGCTTTCTTTTCTTTGTTTCTACCCAACTCACAACTAAGAACATCCATGGCATCCAAAATCAAGTTTTTGGCGCACCCAAGCTCTTCCAAAGAACCAAGCTACAAGAAGTTTGGTACACCGGTAGTTCAAGAATGATTTCATTCTAAGTTTGAAAGCCGGAAGATTTGTGAAGAATAAGGCTTCGAATACTCAACTCCCATCAAGATTTCGGCCTTGAACCATTCATCTTCCAAAGGATTGCACATCAAAAGTGGCAAATCTTTTGCCATCAATCGGAACCGGGCAACATCTCATGGGTAAGAGAATTCTATGCTCACTCACCTAACCCGGATAATCCTTATGTTTTTGTTCACGACAAGGCTATCCTCATAAGCCCCGAAAGTATCAACGCCTTTTACGGGCTCTACATTGAGAAGGACGAGCATCAAGCTTTTGTTGATCAACTCACGCCCAAGCAACTCGACAAGGTGCTTAAGAACTCACTCTACCGGGGACTCATTGGAACGATAGTAAATATAAGGGCACGGTAAACCGCCTTCGGCTTAAACCCAAGGCAAAATTATGGAATAAGTTTGTTAAAACTTCTTTAATGCCCACAACACACAATACCTCCGTTGATACACCTCGTCTTTTGCTCATGCATTCTATTTTGCATAATCGCATCATTACTATTGGAAAATTATTTGTGATGAGATTTTTATGTGTGGAATAAAAGACAAGGGTTCTATTTTCTTCCCTTGCTTAATTTCCAATCTTTGCAATGAGATGCATGTCCCAAGTGAGTCCACTGATGAAAAGGCCCTACCAAAGTCCGGTTGGAATCGAGCACAAATCTGAAAGCTAATGAGAGAAGCACCGGTAACATCCCCAATGCCTACAGTTGTCGTGACAACTCCTGCCGCCTCGACAACCCCTGACGCCCAGGCAACTGATGCCTGGGCAACTCGGGCAACAACCCAGGACAACTTGAAGCACTCTTACAACCGTTGGTGAACCGCCTTAAGCAAATTGAAGACCGAAAACTAATGTTCATGCGGTACATGAAGGATCACAACAATGTCATCACCCAAGTCATCCTGAAAAAGTACCCGGACAACCACATACCGTTTCCCATCTTTCATGTCAAAATCCTTTCCACGGCAACCAATGAAGCAGTTGCCACGGCAACCAACATTAAAGATGCCGTGGCAACCAAAGCTAAAGACGCCCCAGCAACCACTACAAAAGCCAAAGGTAAAGCGCCTATGCCCGAATCAACTCATACTGAATCATTGTCTGATTTTTTAGATTCGGACGAGTCCTCTATTACACCAACGAAGACCACATCAATCGAATCCTCCAAGCCCAAGTGAAAAGCCAATGAGATTGAGGAAGAGGATGATGAGGACGATGCGAACACCCCCGTACGATGATCGATTCCACCATCGGCCACAAGGAAGAAACCACCACGTTCAAGCAAAAAAATCAAGACATCGGCCAAAAGGAAACTAATCATCCACGACGATGAACTCTCGGAGTAAGTCATGGTTTTCATTTTCTTTTTCTTTTTCTTTTTCTTTCCTTTGCATGCATTGAGGACAATGCCTCACTCGAGTTTAGGGGGGATTGTTACCAGTTAGTTGTCATGTTTAGTTGCATTCATCTTAAGTATTGCATATAGGATACATAAATTGCTTGCCATGCCTTTAGTTGGAACAAGAATTGCCTAGATTTGATGAATATTCGATGATGACTTTGCCAATGCACTTAATTGATAGAATTTTTTATTCTAGGATAACCGTAGAAACACTTAGAATCCTACTATGATGCTAAACTTGAAAAAAAACATTATTGTGGCTTGATTGATTTAAGGAATTCTAGCGAACTTAGGTTGATAGTTAAAAAAATCGGGGATTAGAATAAAAATTGGATGAATGCATGAGGTGCCCGAAATTGGCTCTAGTATGTGCTAAAAATTGATCGCTAGAGGTACCCGAAACCAGCTCTAGTCGAATAAATTAATTAACATAAGAAAACTAAAAAAAAAACACTAAAGGTGCCCAAGACCGACTCTAGTTAAAAAATATTAAAAGAACCCAAGAAAGTAATTTGAAAACCTCTTGTTTGCATAGAATCCCAGAAATCAACTTGCACACAACTCTGCACACACTCACAAGCATTATAGTTTGATTCCGAGTAATTCCTAAGTTGTCCGAAAAATGAAAAGTCAATCATACTTTGTGCCACGGTTCTGAAGATTG